>SNQJ01S0073131.1:0-20041 GCA_010110895.2 Picea sitchensis | reverse complement strand
TACATAGGTTTATATTGAGTTTATACTATTACTATCACTTTGGTCGGTTGCGTTCTTTTTCATCATTGTATGAGTGTTGGAACGGAGCTAGGATGGCGATAGAGAGAGGAAGCGGAATTTAGATGGTATGCCACCTATCCCTCTTTAGTTAGTAAATTCAATATTTAAAACTTAAGTAAAGCATCATGTTCTGGTGTGTTTTGTTCTAGATCTAGGTGGATCTAGGGAGATCAGTTAGTGTCCACACCTACCAATTTATCCCATAACAACCTGGGGAAGACCCAAACAACCATGTGATGAAATTACATTTATGGTGTTGATCAAACTCATTGATGGATGATTCTATACATTTACGTCTCTTCCAGTGCACACTCATGGGCTCTGCAGCCAAATGGTACATTGAACTTCAACATGGTTCCTTTCAATATTTCAACTCCCTCGCTATGGATTTTCTCACGCATTTTCAATTACCCATCTGTTATGAGACGGGTACTGAAATTTTAACCTTCCTTTGTCAAACGAACTCCATAGTTATCTCTGATCATGTTCATGAGTGGAGACAATGACGAAGGTTGATTAAAGCGACCATTCCTGATCAACTATTGGGAGAGTGGTTTACTAAATCTCTTTTAACCTAGATTTCTCATGACGTCGCCATGGGTGGTGTAGTCACTGAGGAAGAATCCATTTCCCAAGCTCAGTAGTTAGATTTGATTTACTCCCAATCTGGTACTTTTTATGAGTTGATTCCAAATTCTACCCGTACTCCTATCGATCCATCCAAACCTTCATCCATGACACATGTATATGGAGTTATCGGTACGGTCAAAACCCAATATAAATAATAGTTGAATCAAACAATAAATCACTCTATTTCAACACCCATTTCCATTTATACTTCACTCTCCTCTACCTCCCTCTCAACTCAAATATCTGAGGTGAATGCAATTCAATCTGCCTCTTTACAACAATCCGAGGGTAAGAAGAAAACAAAAAATAAACCCAAAAGGAATAATAATAATAATGAATATCCCAAGACACAAACTCCACCACCTGCTACTGAAAAGAAACCACAGCTAAAACAAAAAATTCCTATGTCTTATTTGTGGTGAATATCATTTCACCCGAGACTGTCCACATTGTTATCATTGTAAAAAAATTATGTTGGAAACCCAACCTCGAAGATTAGTAGGAGACTAAGTTAGTATGGAGGAGCGACAAACTAGCAGACGAGGCCATATCCAATGGTCAGGGATAAATATAGCGGAAAGGTAAAGTAGATGGAGATCGACGGATCGTGATCTTGAGCACTCCCAAATCAATGGTTGAAGGATGCATCAGGAAAGGAAATAGCACACCAGTTAACATCCAAGAGACGGGCAGATGAAAATACCACGGTTTTGTTATGAAGGTATATGGAACCACCAGATGCATATTGAGGGTAAGAGAGGGTAAGTCTGAAACCGCCCAAGTTTACCCTGATGTCACGTGTCAGAAATCCATTTGAGGTATGCCAGATCCAAGGATTTCATGGGGAAAGGGATGGCCAGTCAAATCACTTCACACCACTTGTTCGAGTACTTTTCATCCATGAGATGCCAGATGAAATCCACTAGATGACCAATTCGAAGGCTCAACATTCAGAATAGATTGGTCGAGTGTGACAAACTATTGTACCTGTAATTACTTTGTCAATAATTCATGATTAGAACTCGATGACTATTGTCCTTAAAAATATGGGTAGCATTACTATGTTTTGGGAAATCAACGCTTCATTCGTAAATGGGGTAATTGAAAACTAGATTGGCTTCCTAATTTCTGTGTAATTAAGGGAGATAAACTTATGTTTTCTACAAAACTGATAAACATGGACAACGTAAATCGAGTATCCTTCAGTGAACCAGGATTTTCAATGAATATGAAAAATTCATCATTGAAGAAGAAAGGGAAACTGGTTGCTCAAATCTTAACAATGAAATTTCATACAAAGCCTGCGTGAGATCCAGGAGCAGATAAAGAGGTCAAATTAAATCCCATCATAAAGGATTTAACAATCAACAAATACACATATGAGCACCATACACGATCTTTCAAAAGGAAGTGGAGCAAGCGTCAGAAGACAAAGGTAAAAGATGAGGTGGTTGAAAGCGTTGGGGAAAATCAGCCTACTTGGCTTGACACATTGAAGTAAGAAATTTCTAATATGAAATAGTTTTCAAGCTAAATTTAGTATTCTTAAGAGAATTTTGTAATGATGTAGACATGTGAAATTCAAAGATAAAATCTCAAATATGTCAGTTTTGTTTATAACATTCCCTATAAAATAGGCGTACATTCATTACACATTACTCCTTTTTTGTAATTGATGTCTATTTTTAGAAATGTAGGGAATTTGATTTGTTTTGAATCCTGGATGTAATCTACCTATATATATTATTTCAAATATAAATGAAAAGAGGACTGACAGGAGAGGGGCCTGCCCTTGTAGCAGGAGGACTTTGTAAATTCCTGGAGCCAAATTGAATATATAATGCAGAAGCATCCAAATTTCTTATGAAAAGATTCTAATGGTTGTGGTATGAGTTTTGTTTTCTCTCATAGTGTGTATTTCTTGTATCTTTAAAAAATCCATTTACATATTCTTATGTTTAAATTGGATAGTTAGAGGTCCAAAATTCATCTTATGATGCTCTCGACTTAAGAAATTTAGACCACGTGACCTTCTTCTTAGCTAATTCAAAATTCGTTTTTATGATGCTCTGATGCGGTTAATTGTTTTTCCTTTTCCTCTTTCACCCTGAAAATTATAATTTACAACTCAGATTCATTGCCTCATTTAGCCTTTCTCCTCTAGATAGTTCTAATGGCCTATTATTTTTTATTTACTTTTGTCTCCATAGCCCTGAGTGTCCCTCCCTTTCCTTTCCAACAACTTTCTAAAAAGCCCAAGACAACCAAATCTAGCCACTGATTATCAAAGAAATATCAAGTGACAAGAGAGAGCCCTCTCTGAGTTGAGAAGGTTAGTGCCCATCTCTAAAGTAGGTTGAAACATTTACCTCTGTTGTTTGTCTATCAGTCAGACAAAATTTACAGAGTGTTAACATTCTGGCGCCGTTGTCGAGGACGAAATTGAAAACGTTTCCTTGGGAAAGAATGACATGGTTGATTTCTAAGGTCTGAAAGCAACATACCCTTAGGCACATATTGGCTGTATTCCCGCTCTGGCGACTCCACACATCGAAAAATCAATTTGAAGGTGATTCCACTAGTAGAAGAATCGAGAAATTTAAATTTCATTGGTGACTCCACTCTCAATGCAGAATCCATCTCGCAAAACATCATTGATGACTCCACTGTCCGAAGATGAAATCCCTGACAGAGGTATGAAAAGAAATTATGGAAGAAAACAAGTACTTAAAATTGGATTTTTTCCAAGGCATTTTATTGTTTGTTATAAGTTGCTTCTGGTCTTGGCTTGAACATGTTAGACAATTTTTTCTTCACGTACTGCATGCAAACAATGATCATGATAATCCTAAAGTTTCATATCCTCCTCTTAAGATTATACAAATATCCCCTCAGTTTATTGTTGACCTTGATCAAAATCTCCCACCTGAACCATATGATAAATACAACCAATATGATAAACCTCATGAAACCAAGGCTGATATTTCATCCCCTATGCTTGGTTCAACACCCTCCAATATCTAGCATAGATACAAACCCTTGAAATTACCCCACATACTTCACAATTTCCCTCCAAAGTACTATGAGTACCTACCTATGTTTGACGGGCAATAGGGTACCATCACATACGAAAAACACATCCCGGGTTTTGAGAATTTTATATATTTGTTTGATATTGATCACGATGATGTTTGTATGAGGGATTTCTCTCAATCCTTGAAAGGATATACCAAATAATGGTTAAAACATTTGCAACTAGGGAAAATTGGCTCATGGGAATAATTGAAGGGTGTTTTTTTGAAGTTTTGGGGTAAGAAGAAATCTCTAGACATGCAACATACAAAATTATATGCCTTGAAAGGGAAAAACACTGAGACCATTTTCACATTCAGTAGAAGGTTTTCCAGTAATTATTATGATATTCCCAAAGAAATTCAACCCACTGAAGTTTCTTCCATGCTCCAGTATGCCACTACTCTTCACCTAGATTTGTCTTTCCTCCTGATGGAAAGGAAACCAATGACCTTACAACAAATGTTCAATGATGCTCAGGAGATTCAACACAATATCCTACATGTGAACAAATTCAAAGTTTAAAATTGGGTGTTCTAGGACATAAGGATGAATGTGAACAGGGAACATTTGACTGGAATCTTCAGCATAAGATTGATGATATCATAAGTCCTTTTGAAGTTTTGAATGAAAATGGTTTTGAAGAGGATCATATCCCACTTATCGAAAGGGAAGGTACTTATGAAGTTTCGTATCCACCCCATGATGAGAATAAAGATGATTGTTTCATATATTCATTTGATAATGGTCAAGAAGATGAGCTTGCAAATTAGTTTGTTGAGGAACAGGTTGATGTCCCAAGTTTTTTCTTGTTAGACAATGTTGCAGATGTTACGAATTTTCCTATATATGATAAATATGATGATGATTGTGATAATGATTTCCCAAAACAACCAAGGGAATTTCCTCTATCAGGAAATGTCCTTCTCCATCAGTATAACGATAGAAATCATCTTACATATCACAGTCACAGAGAAGAGGGTATTGAAACAACCGAAGGGAATTCTTTGCCTTTATGCGTTTCTTCATTTGAATTGATGAAACAAAATGTTTATAATGTTTCAAATAAGAAATCCTCCAGACATGATGTTGAATATCAAGGGTACAATGGACTTACAAATGAAAAACATCTTCCATTGTGTTTTTCTTCCTTTGAGTTGTTGAAAGCAAATCGTGAGGTAACAAAAGAAGCAGGAAAGTCTGACTGCAATATCATTGCTTTACATAAGAAAATGGTTGTTTATGAGGAATATCAACGACCTTCACATGCGTTAATTGATCATGTGGCTGATTACATGGGAGGTTATTTTAGTTCAGAATTGCAGCCTATGCTTAGCTACCAGCCTGAAAATGAAGATGAAGTTGATCAAGAAATTGTTGTTAAAGGTCATTTTCCTCCCCCTGAAACTAATATAGATATGCAACGATATTTCCAGCAAGACAAACTATTTCAAATTTGTCTTTCTTCCCCTATGAATGATATGATTTTTAAATTTCTAAGTGGCCTAGATAGAGATGAAGATTCTGAAACTGCATATGGGGAAATGTCAAGCAACGAAAAAGAAAATAACATAGATTTTTAGGAAAGCAACAAAACAGGGTATGCCACTTCTCAATCATAAATACAAAGAGAGAATGAGGACTTGGTTGTTCTATTTGATCCCTCTGCAAATCATGGTTTTGAAAATGCATCCATGAGCACTGTAGAACGTGAAATAGTTCCTATTGTTATCTTTCCACATTTACAAAAATATTATGAGCATGAACTTGTTTCCCTTCATTCATTTAGAAGTCAAAATGACAGTCCTCAAGTAAATTTATGGAAGATTGATAAAACCAAACCAGAATTGTTTGATAAACAAGAAGATAGTCTTGATGTACATAATATGGCTGACACATTTGAAGATGTTCAAGAATGTATGAATGTTGTTTTTGAGATGCATGGAAAAGTAGACAAACCTGTTGCTGCCATTTGATTTGAAATGTTCTCAGAGCATAATAAAGAGAGAAAGAACAACATACACTTGTGAAGGAAGTATGTCCTTCTGTTTTAACCCCTAAAAACGATATCGTCCCTCATGTGTCTCATGACCCTATGGCATGCTATATGGAGAATCTTTGTAGTCTGAATCTATAGTTGATGATGGGAGGTGAGCTTAAGAATAAAGAGGACTGTTGCACCTCTTTAGTCACCTGAATGAGCAAAATAGAGGTGCTTACAAGCTTAGTTGAGTTAGCTAAGCAAGACAGAAGTGAAGTAAAGGGTTAGAAAAATAAACATAAAAGACTAAGCTAAGAATTAAACTAAGAAAGGAAAGAACAACTAAACTATTGAGCACAAGGACATAAGAACAAGAACCAAACAAGACTCATGTCACCAATGGAAAGGATTGTATTAGTGAAAAGAAAACACCGAGAAGAAAGAGGACTTTGGGTCCCTTCTTCCTCCAAGGGAGGGCTCTTGGATCCCCACAATTGAGCTCTTCTTACAACTTTTAAACTTGAAAGAAATGGTGAAAGAATCCCAAGATAACCCACTCAAAAGGTAATGTGGATTGCCTAAATGGAATGGTGCTAGTATTCTCTTGATGAGAAAAGAGGATTCCCCAAGAGAATAGCAGCATCATAACCTTGCAAATGAATTCCTTGAAAATGTAGTGCACCCATGGCCTTATTTTATAGCACCACTTTGAGGTATTATGAAACCAACTTTTAGTGTGAAAAGGGGTTGTTTAGGGCACCTTTAGGTCTTTGACCATCCACCCAGCCAGATCCAGCCAAGATTTGGGTGTCAAATAGACTTGGAGGATGAACCATAAGTGGGTGGAAGGCCGACCAACATCATAAATGTATTGTTCTCAGGTGTGCGCAGTTTTTAGCGTCCACAGTCGTGCATCATGCACATGTGCGCTTTTCCTGCATTTATAGATGGTGCATGTGCACACACGCCCTTTGTAGTCATAGAGAATATTGATTTTATAACTGGTTGTATATTTTTGGACCTTTTGGAAATGATTTTTTGGTAATTTTGGTCCATGGGTGGACTCAGAGCTATTTGAAGATGTTGGATTCCTGTAACCGTTTGCAAACGAAATTTCAGTGATAACAGATGTCGCCTGATGGATGAGGTTAGGAGCATAAGGATATATGAAATTCACCAATGTTTCTTCTAATGAGAGTACCGTTGTAAGAAAGAGCGATAGTGAGAGTATCAAGAGTGACCCGTTGGAGGGAGAAAGGAACCTGTAGGACCCAACCTTCTGCAAGGTGTGTAAAATAAATTGTGTACAAATAAGGTGGGTATGCCCCATGCTCGTGTCATGTAACTAAAAAAAGGGTGTTGTACAGTAACTAAAACGGTGTGTTGATGTAGACAACTAAAACACCCTCGTGGGTGGTTTTGATAAAGGCAGAGGAAAATTATGATGAGGAACATACTCTGAATAGTAGGCAATGACACCTGTAAGAAGTATCATGGATTATATGGGCATTGATAGCCCAACCAAGTTCATAGGTCTTCGGAAAATATAAGAAACAACTGCAATAGTCATAAAGTAAGACCCACCGTAACATGAGAAAGTGTTGAAGATAAATTTTATGGGGGTCAACGACAGTAGGGAGAAATTATGGGTCTCCTGTGTCATCTGAGACTTCTCATTGGAAAGGTAATGAGAGTCAAGATACTATCTCCCTTCTGGAAACTGTGTTGATGTTGATAAAAAAGGGAGACATGACTCCAAGAAGAAAAGGGCTTCATGAAATCTACTAGGTGAGGTCAGGGACTGAGGAGGTACATGGATGAATTCAAGGTGCGTGGAGACTCAAGACTGCCCTTGGTTGGGGATATATGCGAAGTATAAGTGGTTGCAACTGTTTAATGAGGTCAAGTGTCAGGGGGGACAACGAGACGTGGGATAAGTTGTGCCAGAGGCGGGACAAAGTGAACAAACGCAAAGAGCAGAGGTAGGTGGCATGTAGGATACTCAGAGTTTACAGATGATGTAAACAGGAGTAGATGATAAGGAGTGCCCAACCAAGGGCGACATGGGTTGCGTTGGCCAGGAAGGTCACCAAAGGTGACGACAAAAAGCTATGTAAAATGTTGGAAACAATAACTTATTTACAAAAAGAATTAAAAAAACAGTGGGGATAATAATGTAGATACAAAAATAGGTGCCCCATTGTAGGATGGCTTGGCCTGGGGATGGCACAAGTTGGTGGAAAAAATAGGTGGAGGGTTGGGGCCCCATAGGTTGGTTTTTGTAGTAGGGCAATGTATGGAGGGAAATATGAGGATGGGAAGATTGATGATAGGTGAAATGGATGGTAAATGATGTTGTGGGAGTGTAGTCAAAATAATCCATGAGGAAGTTCCCTAGGAGTCCATTGGGTAGGCTAGCAAAATGAGGAGAAGGAATATGTGGCCGATTCGCGACATGATGTAAGATTATCGGGACTCCCATCCCTAAAGGTTGAAAACAACATGAGTGTTGAAGTGCCAAGGGGGCTATAAATGGGACAACTCATGTGGGGGAGAGTGCTACCGGGTGACAGTACCCAAAATGCAGTGGAGGTGGCGGTACTGTAGAGCTAGATATGGGGACCCTAAAGGAAAATTTCAGAGGGTGTGACTAGAGATGAAATTGAGATTTAGAGGGAATGATTACATGCCAGTGTTGATTATATACCTGAAGGGGTTTCACTGGTGTATGATGACCAAGTACCTGCACACATGAAAACCAAATACCCGACGTGAACAATATCTGAAGAGAACCGAACATACAATCATTTATTTGATAATTTTGAACATGAGAATGCGTACCTAGATGGGGTATGGACAAATGCCCCCCCGGGGGCTAAGGATAAAAAATGACCCAGGGACTGTCTTGATGTAGAGGAAGGGGTGTTGATCCTGTGGTTGAAGATGGATCCAAAAATGGACACCTGGAGCTCCTGAAAAGGGGTCTGGAAGTTTGGCAAAAAGGACTATATATAGTTGTAGGGCCCACATTGCCACCTCATTTGTACTTTCTGTCAGAGTGATTGGACGAGAGATATTTAGAGGAGATTTGGAGATTCCGGGAGAACGATGTAGCCAATTCAGGACCAACGAGCTTCAGGTTAGTGGTCTTATCATCCTGCATAGAATTAGGTTTTCTATTTATGGGCAGGGCCTGTATGGAGGGCCGTATAGGGGTTTTTATAGGTGTGGTCCCCCTAGTGCATTGGCAATTGTGAAATATGTGCACCTGTTTTGACGAACCTGGTGTAGGGCCATCACATGCTCCTTCAGTTGAGGCCGGGGGAGATTTTGAGGATATTCGCCGCCGTTTGGAGGCGGTGCTACAGGGAGTGGCTAAGGGCATGTGTTTGTGTATCCAAGATGAGGGCATCCTAGAGCAGTGTGTGGGGGTGTCATTGATGTGGTATATCATGGTTCGATGAGCAACAATAGTAGGTGTTGTGATGACAGGGTGGTTACCTCTAGGTCCAAAGGGACCGATAGCGGGTGGGGCACCACCTCTTGAGGGAGGGCTAGGTGGTGGTGCTCTAGAAGCACCATGAGTGTCTCTGTGTGTATTTTTGTATGTCATATAGACTGGTGAGCCCATTTGGTGTGGTGACACCATTTTTGTACCGAGGTAGTTCACTAGCTTACGGATTTTGTATAAGATGTACTCTATTTGTATGTAAACATTTTGATGGCACTTTTGACCGATATATATATATATATATATATATATATGGATGGATATACATTTTGGGGTCTTTGTGATGTTCACATGTGTGTAAGAATTGTTTAATGTTGTGTATGATGTCTAATCTATATGTTGTGACAGAATTTTGATGGTTTATGTGTGTGTAAAGGTGTCTTGATGTGATATATGCCAATCTAGTACAATGTTAGCCAGGTTATCGGTGATTTCATTAAATTGTCTTGGCATATGTGTAAATGTGAGGAAATCAAAATGTTGAGATAAAAGTCTAACTTGCAGGTATTTGCGAAAGAGGCAAGGATCACAAACACGATACACATTGTTGAGCTAGAGGACGACCAGTTGGGAATCAAGTAAGATGCTAAGGTGATGAATACGATGATGGTTTCCATCAACGAGGAGACCAATGATGACAGTGTACTCGGCTTGGTTGTTGGTTCTTGAACCCAAACATATGTTGCTGGAGTGGAGCAGTTCATGTGAGGGGGAATATAGGGGCCAAGCAGTCGAAGCGAGATTCTGTTTCCAATGGCTGGCATTGTTAGCGTAACCGATGTGGTAGGCCGATGGAGGAGGCATCTGTCAATAACACAAATGATAGTTTAGGCATGAGGTATGGAAAAAATATTAAAAACACTATAAAAGAAAATAACCTAATGTAGAATGTCTACGCTCAGGCATAAAATTTCTTTAGGTACAACCCGTTGATGGGTTCTTTGAGAGAGAGGCCCTCGGGGGAAGCCAGGATGTATGCCCCCTTGTAGAGGAAATGTTGGATAATGTAAGGGCCATGCCACAGTGAATTGAATTTTCCATGACCGAGGGTATCGTGAGCGATATCGTAAGCAAGGACGAGGTCACCTTTGTGAAATGAGCGGAGGTTGACATGGCGATGAAAGGTGGCTTTTGACCATTTTTTGGCTGCCTCATTATTTTGTAATGACGATCGATGATATTCATCCAGGGACTCTAAGTTCAGCAAACGATGTTCCATTGGAGAAGTGTTGGGTAATAGCTTAATTGCGGTGCGTAAGATGGGAATTTCGCACTCAATAGGAAGAGTGGCCTTGACCCTGTGGACTAGATGAAATGATGTGAAACCAGTGGCCGTTTTCATGGTTGTACAGTAAGCCCATAGTGCGGAAGATAACATATGATGGCAATTGGTCTTATGTTTATTAACCATGCACTGTAACATGGTCTTGAGGACCTTGTTAACTGCTTCGACCTGTCCATTGGAATGAGGGTAATATGGTGAAGAAAAATCGTGGGAGAATCCTAACTGGGATGAGAGTTTGACGAAAATTTGATTCTCGAAATGTTTCCTGTGATCAGAGACTAGTTGGAGTGGTACTCCAAAGCAGGATATGATGTGATTAAAGAAAAACAATGTTGCGGTGTCAGCGGTGTTGTTGAAGGTAGGCATGGCTTCAACCCACTTTGTAAAGTAATCAACTACAACAATGATGTATTTGTGTCCATTACTAGATGGAGGGTTGCAAGTCATGAAGTCGATGCCCCATTTACAAAAGGGGCCTGCAGTAATGACTAGGTGTAGAAGAGAAGGTGGTGCTCGTGCTTTGTTGGCATAAAGCTGACATTTATCGCATCACTTCATGGAATTAATGCAATCGTGAAACAATGTAGGCCAAAAGTAACCTACGCGGATGATTTTCTGAGCGATGGAAATCCTCGAAAGATGGCCCTCACACGCGCCGCTATGGAAATCATTCAAGACTCTATTGGCCTTGTCAATAGTTAAGAATCGACGGAATATGGTGTCAACCCCTCACCGATATAAGATATCTCTGATGAGGAGATAGCAGGGGGCCTGATGGTAGATAAGGTGATGATCATCTTGTGAGAGGTGGTTACCGAACTTTTGGGTTCAGAGGTAGATGAGGAGGTCATCATAACAAGGATCATCCAAAGTGATGTAAAAGAGATGTTCATAGGGGAAGTCAATATTGACGGGGGCACTGGTAGTATCAGAGGGGAAGGTTGTGATGATTTTGGTGAGGACGAGAGATTTCTTGCTCTTGGGTGTTGAAAATTCGAGATCGTACTTCTGAAGGATAACGATCCATCGGGAAAATTTACCATTAATTTGCCAACAATTGAGCAAGTATTGCATGGGGTTGGAATCTGCTATGACTTTGGTTGTGCGAAGTAGAATGTAATGGAGTAGTTTCTGGACTACGATAATGACTGCAAGGGACAAATCGACTTAAAAAGTTAACTTTTCCTTGTAGGCTCTGGAGTTGGCGTAAATTCCAGGGGGGTGGAATTTTTGTGATGGCCTGAACTTTGAGGGGATCCACGGTAATACTTCTTTGGGAAACGATGAACCCTAGGAGGCACCCGACAGTGATGCATAACACACACTTAAAAGGGTTCAAGCGGATGTTGTACTGATGACACCTTTGGAAGATGATTCGTAAATAATCAAGATGCTGAGTGCATTTTTTGGATCGAGTTGTGAGGTCGTCCAAGTATGCAAGGATGATATGAGCCAGATCATGAAAAATGTATGTCATAGCCCATTGGAAAGTTGCACCAGTGTTTTTTAGGCCAAAAGGCATGACACAATATGAAAAGTACCCCAAGGGGTGGTGAACGCAGTTTTGTATTGATCGACTGGGTGGATTTGGATTTGGTTATAGCTAGAGAAACCATCCATGAAGGATAAAGCCTCATGGCTTGCGCAGTCACCGATAATTTGATCGATGAAAGGCGTTGGAAAGTTGTCTTTGGGATAGGCGTGATTGAGATCGTGAAAGTATGTGCATACATGGATAGTGACCTGTTTTTTATTAATGGGTACTGGGTTGGAAACCCATGAGGTATAGGCAATGGGGTAGATGAACCCAACAATGCATAATTTGTCAATCTTGGCTTTGATAGCCGCTTCTTTGGATATGTGTAGCGGTTGTTGTTTTTGGCGAATCGGTGTGATATCAGGCTAGGTGTCTATGCGATGTTTGACAATAGAGGGATCAAGGCCAGGCATCTTGGTGTATGACCAGGAAAAAATATCCCGGTATTCTTGGAAGAGGGCTTTGTAGGCGGTGATTTCTTGAGGACTTCATGTGGCACCAATGGTGATTTCCTCGACGAATCCATTTTTTATGGAAATATCGATTTTGATGGTGGGGGAAATGTTGGCCATATTGCCTTCCTCAAAAGCATCTGGGGCAGGGATGGGGTTGTTGAACCAGTCAATATGCCCTGATGGGATAAAATACTTGGTTTCGACTTCATATATGGGGTGTTGGTTAGGAGGTGTGAAGGCTTCCTGTGAAAGGAAGAGCGTTGTCTGGTGTAGCGCATCCCATGGGTAGTTGGGGGTGGTTAATTCCTTGAGTATGTCCTTGTCACAGTGGAAGTGTCGGGAATACAAGGGATCTAAAAGATTGATATCGGTGACTATCACTATGTGGTTATCTTCTGGTGGTGAAGAAGCAAGAAGGATGATGCAATGAGATTACGATGGTTCGCTCGTCATAAACCAAATATTGAGATACTGGGGGTTATAAATGGTAGTTGGGCATAAAATTTCCATGGGGAAATGAATGGGATAATTGGGGGGATTTGGGGGTAAATCCTTGTATGAGTCATCCAAGAACCATGGAGGAATAGAGAGTGCTTATGTTTCAGGAGAAATAATATGAAGAATCTCAAGTGATGGGGTAAGGTTAATCGTTGATTCTATAGGGGGTGCAGGAGTTTGAATCAAGGTCACTTAGCATCGCCTGTATTCAATGATCATAGGACATTGATATGTGAAATGATCTATGGATTCGTAGAGAGAGAAAGGGAATCTCATACGTTCATTGATGGAGGTTGTGACATAATGGATATCGGTGACAGGGGTTGGGGTGAGTGTTTTCTGAAAGCTCTAGCGTACAGTTGTTAATGTCTGTCGAAATTGAGGTAACGTTGGACAGTGGTGTGTGTAATGGCCATATTTTGAACAGATGGTGCATGTGAATTTGGTTCACAGTCCTTTATTACTTGTGTTCTATGAGATAGTGACAATACTGGAGGAAGCGATGAGCGGTGGTGGTGCTTGAGGGAGTTGGATGAGATTACGTAACTTGGGGAGAGATGGGCATTTGTTGGTGGGGTGTCTATCCTTCTCACGTAGCGCGCAAGGAGGTTGGATGCATGGGGGAAGTGGAGCTATGGGCTCCTTCTTCTTTCCCAAGCCCCTAGCTATGGAAGGGAGGTTAGTGAGTGGGGGTGTAGGGGGTATGGTGGGAGTGAGTATGGGAATCAACATCGAGATTCCTTCTATTTGGGGAGGGAGGGATGGTTGAGGCACCATCTCTGGTGGATGTAAATACCAAATTGGGATTTCCAGCACCATATTAGGGAGGGTAAGCGTTGCGGCTACCTGGAAAGCTTGTATGCCTGGTGGAGGGTAAAAGAAGGGTATTTGAGTAATGGCTTGGGGAACTGTCTCCCAAACTTGGATATAGCCTTGGGGTGAGGTGAAATCATGAACTAGTGGAGTCGATGATTTCATAGGAGGCTCGTGAGGGAGGGGCTCTGCGACTAGTGGGATATCAGATATGAGAGAAGCCTCACTGGGAGGAAGGGTATCCTCAATGTCAGTTCTTTTGGACGAGATGACACATACCTGATTGGAAGGATGAATGAACGATGGTGCACCATGGTAAGTTCCTAACAAGGACGGGTCTTTGAAAATTTTGGGCCCCATTTCAATGAGTGGGTACGCCTCATGATTAGTATGGACGAAAATGAGAATGTTATCGATGTTGGCAGAAGGGTTAGGCTCGTAATGTGAAACTTGATCAATGGTAATGATTTTCCCATTATGGGTGAACATCATGGTTCTAAAGACAGAAGAGGAAACTACCTTCATAGCATACATGTAGCTACAACCGAACAAGATATTGTAATCGAGTGGGGCATTGATAACTTCAATGTCGATGAGAATGGTCTTGCCCCCAAGTTCGACAGGGATATTTTGGAAGAGCACTTCGAGAGAAGATGGTAGTCTGTCATAAGCTCTTAAGGTAATGGCAGATGGTATGAGTTCAGGGGAACCAATTTTCTGCCATACCGACTTGGACATGATGCATGTGGATGAACCTTCATCAATGATGAACCAATGAATTATAATGTTCCAAATTTTCACTGGGATTTGAAAAGCAATGAAAGTGGGGAGATGAGGCTCTCCGCTGTCGAGATCAAATGTGATGAGTTGAGTATCTGCAGGGTTGACCTCCCCCAAGGTAGAAATTAATGGTTTCTACTGAGTGGGACAAGTTTGAAGTACTTCTAAGACTGGAATTGTAGCCAGGGACTGTGCTAAGTCATCGACCAAACTGTAATTATGAGCCGCCCTAGCCTACGGGTTGGGACATTCTTTCACAATGGGATGCGAGGGATGTGAAGAGGTGTTTCTGTGTTAGGGCGAGGAATCATCAACAGGGGTCCCGTTGGTGCTGGGATTGTTTCTGGGGGAATAGGAGGAGACTCGGGGGGTGCATGGTATTGACAACTACATGTTTGTAGAAGGACTTACTCCTCACTAGTGAGGAGGATAGTATGATCTGTGGGATTGCTCGGGTTGAGATATTGTCCCAACTGTGATGGGGTAGGCTACATGTCCTGTTGGGTGTTCATCACTCCTTGGTGTGGAATGGCGTTCTATAGCATGGCTAGGGGTGGTTGTGGTACTTATTGTTGTGGGGCCTGCTGAGGGGTAGGAGGTGATAGAGGATGTGGTCCATTTATTGAGTCTTTCATCCATTTAAAATCAGTGATTTGGGGGCAATGATGAGTATAATGAACGAACTCACTGCAAAGGGCATAGGGGAATTTGGTTTGAAGCTTATTGTTATTTTTCTCTTCACACCTGTTGTTATTTCCCCCCTTGGGGTTCTTGTGTCCCTTGGTTTTGGTTTCCCCCAATAGGTTGGTTCTATTGGGGGTGATTTCCACCTTGACTTGGGTTATTATTGTTCCAATTTTTTCCTTTCTTTTTGGCATTAGTTGATTGATGTGTTTGATTTTCCGTATTTAGCTATTCAAAATTTTGATATTGCTGAATGGGAGAGGGTTGAACAAAATTAACCCCAGCATGAGGGTGTCCTTGTGGTGGAGCTATGGGCTGTGGAGGGACAAGAAATGGAAAGTATGGATTATTTTGTGGTGATGATCCGTAAGGTACATAGGAAGGCATGGAACTTTTGCTAGTACTTAGAGTATAAGATGAGGTAGAGGGAGTACCAGAACTTGTTTGGATAGGTGGGCGTATTTTGGGTGTCGACGGTGGCCCACTGATGGGTGGAGGAAGGGAAACATGGTATGGTTGTTGATAAGGGGGTGGAGGATAATAAGAGGTTCCTCCATATGCTGACGGATATTGAGGTGTGCCATACATTGGTGGTTTTTGGGGTTGTGGTGAATGGTGCGTGGTGTTACCAATCAATCCATCTGTTGAGTGAAACATCCTGGGTTTATCTTGGCCAAATGGCATGGGTTTTATGAGATCAGGAAGTACCGTGTACAAGTACCTTGATTGTGAATAGATGAGGTCATATTGTTGAGCCTTACTGATGGCTTCTTCTTCTGATTGAGGGAAGGTGGAAGCCATATCTTTACCGAGGAGAGAGACAAGTGATCTGAGAAACCAATCAAGACATTGTTTTTTGGTGGTTTCTGCTTCTCACAAACTACGTCGTCAACGCCACTCGTGAATGTGATCAGCGATATGTGTGGCTAAAGTTTGTTTAAAATTAGAGTGTAGTTCAAGGCCATTGTCATGGCGGATTGGTAATTGGAAGAAGGTCAAAAATTATTTGGCAAAGGACTCGAAAGTCGCATGGGACCCTGATTTTTTGTCTATGTACCATTTGGTTGATGGGCCAGTGAGTGTGCATTGAAATAATTGTAGTCGGATGGAATCATCCATAATGATGTTGGAAGAGAACCATAAGTGGAAATTCATGACATGGTTGGCAGGGTCATCTACTGCCTTTCCTTCAAACTTAGGGATATCTGAAGGTAGTTTAGTAGGCATTGCAAGCCATGTGGGGTCATGAAATATAGGATCATTTGTGAGTTTTCTTAGATCTGGTATGTTGAGAGAGGCCAAGTATGGAATCTGGAGTGGTGGTGGAGGATTAGTTCTAGCCATGGTGTGAGTGGTTTGTGAACTTAACCCTTGGGGGGGACTAGGTGGGTTTTTACTTCCCCCTTGAGAGGAAGTTGGCCCCCCACTTCTGTGTAAAGGAGAGTGAGTGGATGGTGGAACTTTGGAATTGTACGCAAGTAAGGTGGAACCAAGCAAAGTAGATCCTAAGAGAATGGCATTCACCAGAGTGTGAGAAGGCGGAGTCGATGTGTTGGCAAGACTAGGAATTCCCCCTAGAATAGGAGGGACGTTTATCAAAAATCTAGAATGAAGGGGGTTCTGTGGGTCCCCTATGATGTTCGACTAGCTGAGTGTATGTGTGTGAATGGTGGTGAGAGTGATAAATAAACAAGAGCCTTTGTTGTAATTCTTGAACTTTACACGATATATATCTAAATCAAATGTAATTAGAAGTGCATTATACATAAAGTGTTTTGATTAAAGAAACATATATGTGGATAGGTGGGTTTTGTCCATGTGGGGGATCATAGAAAAAAAATGCTCGTGTCCTAAAATACGTAAATTCATTCTTCTCAAATACCATTGGACCTTCCAATAGTACTCAACAATGGGGTCTAAAGTCACCGGAAGAAAAACTAGTGAAGGATGAAGCAATAATTTATAATGAGGGGTAGAGGGGCCATATTCCGAAAGAACTGGCGATATTTCCCAATAGCCACACAAAATTCGATCAAGGTGCAATTGCAGCCCACAATTTCCACCTGGGTAGATGTCCTAAAATTTGGTCACTACATACCTCGGTCAAAGTGAAACATTTAGATTTTCAGCCTAAGAAATGGGTCACAGGCTGGATCCCATCCAAGACGTGGGTGCCTCAAGGGGGGATGCACAGAACAACTGGACCTCGGCCTTCAACCCTTCAT
This sequence comes from Picea sitchensis, assembly GCA_010110895.2. Lineage (NCBI taxonomy): Eukaryota > Viridiplantae > Streptophyta > Pinopsida > Pinales > Pinaceae > Picea > Picea sitchensis. The sequence goes on along the minus strand of SNQJ01S0073131.1, from coordinate 2,510 downwards.
GGGTATCTCCCTGCCTTATGGTTTTAGGAACACTTGACTTGGAGGATTTAAAGTTCCCTATTTTATAACTTCTATTGTTTTGAAAATGTGAGAACCAGATAACGGGGAGTTTTTTGGATGCCTATCCCCGAAATCCTACCTACACTAAAAGATTTCTTTTGGCACCTCCTGTTGAGGAAAACTTAGTGAGTTTTTAGAAAAAAATTAGATGTGGTTGTTTTGAGAGACTGGGGGTATGAGCCAATCTCGTTGAAATTAAGTGGGAGTGGATAGTTCCGTCAAGAAAAAGATGGGGTGTTTCAGAATCCCTTTGGAGGAAACTTACTTCAACCTCCATGTTTCGAGATGAAAACTATGTGAGTGAGAGGTGACTTTTTTGTGTGAATGAGTGGAAGTGTGACAATTCTTAATAAATTAGGTGTCACCTTGCTACATGTGGACTTTGCTTGGTCCTTACAAGTCTTTGATTACTTGATTAACTAAATGTCTTTGGTACAACCTTGCAGAATTCAAAAGGTCCCTAGGAAGCTAGCATGTGGACATGTGGGTGCTTTACTATTCCTTTAAATCCCTATTGTGATTTGATCTAAGAAATCTTTGAAATTGTCCTATATTGTGACCATGTGGGCATGGATGGGCCCGTTACAAAACCTTTAAACTTCCCTAGTGATTTGATCTACGAAAGTAAATTTCAATACTATCCTATCTTTGTAGCATGTGGGCATGTATGGGCCCATTACAATGTTGAGATGTGTTTGAAAAATAAACTAAGAGGAGTTTTGTGAGGGAAATCTCTTTACGGACTAGCAAATAGGGTTATACTTTGCGTGCAGATATGACCAAGAGAAAATCCACTTTCTACCTTCGTCCCCAGACTTAAATCCCATTTCTTTTCAGTAAATACATGGCCATATCAACCTACCTTGTTCTAGGCATTTGATATTGATCCTCTTTTGCACTTGATCAATTGTTCATAGTTCTCCTTCCAAAGTTGACTTGCATACAAGACAAGCAACAACTAAACATGCATCCTACCTATAGACTAACGGGTTAGAGATTCAAACATGTACTTAACAAACTATGAATAACTCATGGATTGGGATGGGAAAATAAATTTCTTTATTACTTTGAATGAGTCGACTTACAAAAATTCGAGACCGACCACTGCTCCGCGAACCTGATCCTGGGCTCCTCTTCAATTGTCCTCCAACTTCTTTGCTTTGTATCTCTTCTGGCACACAGATGGCTAAAGGGTTGGGACAATGGGAATATGCAAATGGGCAGAGTTTCTTTGCTATATTTTTCCTTCTCCAAATGGGACCCCTAGCCCTTCTTTTATAGGCTAGAAGAAGCTAGGTATTTGGGCGAACCCTCAGCCATGCATGGCTGGGAGTTTCAATTAACTCACCTAGAGTTGTGTGTTCTGTTGACAACTTTCCTTTTTTCATGCTTTTGTCGGTCCACGTGGGCTATTTTAGGTCAGCTAGCATGTACACATGTGCAGTAATGGAGTAGGGCACGCGAGCCCTTATAAAAGAGGGTTTTTAAAGAGTTGCTCAATAGTGCTTTGGAAAAGAAGGGATCTGAGATGGCCTGATGCCAGGTAAGCATGTATGGTGCAATTTAGGTTTATAATAGATTCCCCCTAATGTGTGAGGTCAGAAGAGCATCTGATGGCCGAAATACATTACCAATCTTTACTGATGTGTCAAACGATTGAGCCCAAGAATCAGGAACCTGGAGGCATCGTCTGCAAAATAACAAATGTCTCACCAAGGTGGGCATACCCATGCTCAGGATAAAATAGAATCATGGATACCAATCCAATACACTATATATCCATGTCATATAACTATATAAAGAGTATCCATGAACAATACACAACAGAGCTACATCTCAAAATAAAAAAGATATACATGTACAATATCCATCTTCTAGAAGCTGATACGGCCTGACGGCTGGAGATGAGGTCTTCAGAGCTCGAGAAACTACTTCAAAATCTTCAAAACTCAGGTAGGAGTGTAATATGAGTGTACGAATGCACTACCCATAGGTCTTCAATGGCTCATCGGTCATGGACTTGATGATCAGACTGAAGGCTTCATTGATTTCGAACAAGGACTTGATTGGACATTCAGGATGGCTAGGTATGAGGGAAAGAGACAAATTGCAGAGGGGTCGACTCAGGCTTGGTGACAAACTTCCCTTGGAAAATAACATGACAAATGATGAGACTCATGAAACATGGCATTAATCATAAGTCTACGAAGCAGGAGTGTTTGCACTCTTTTCGTCGATGTGTGAGCAAAAAGTGAGTGCTTACATGCCTAGTTGGGCTCTGCTAGTCATGACAGCTGTAATGTAAAGGGTTAGGAAGAAAACAACTAAACTATTAACAAGAATTAAGCAAAAACTAAATAAAAACATGAGCATGGAAATAAAAATAAAAACAAACAACAATGGACCAATATCACCAATGTATTAGCTGGTCTGATAGATGAAATCCAAAG
>SNQJ01S0073130.1:16437-31407 GCA_010110895.2 Picea sitchensis | reverse complement strand
GCTGATTAGTCATGGCAGATAGGTCTGTTGGATCTGGTTCCACAAATCCATGATCCATTGGATCCCATCACTCTTGTGCTTGCAAGAAGGATCTCATCCGAAGAGACCAGAACTCATAGTTCTTTCCAAGAAGAATCAGACCTTGTGTTGGTCCTAAGTTGCTAGACGTCGCCATCTTTTAAGGATTTCAACAAAACATAAAAACATTCTTACTTACCTGTCTCCTGCATGTAAATTTTAGTGGTTTCGGAACTCCGTTAGACGAGACCTTTGAACTCTCCGACTTTCAATTCTCGAACGCCGATTGTTGATGAGAGCTTATCGGCCTTGAGTTGGCCCTTAGTCTCCGATCAATGTGACCACATGCCTAAAGGTTAAAGCGCTACGGGATTTTTCGGTTCTTTGTCCTCTTGAATCCCCGATCTCTGATTTACCAATTTCCCGATATGGCTTTTCTCTCCTTAGCCCCTCCTAGCTATGCCCTAGTCCATGTGACCAGTTCTCACAAGACCGCAACCTTATCTTTCTTTCGGGGTTTTTTGGCTTCGAAATCTCAATGTGCTCTAACTTCAGTTAGCCCTCCGGGCTAGACTCGGGGTCCACGCGACCTTTCTTTATATGACCACAGTCATACCTCTTTTCTGGGATTCGGGGTTTCGAATGTCGAAATGTATTGGATCTCTTGTCCACAGAATCCCTGATCTTTTGAACCCCGATATCCTGATAGATGACTTTTTCTTTCGGAAAATTTGTCGAATTCTTTGATCTCCTCCACGCGTCCTCCTATGATGGACGTTCCTGATCTCTTCTCATGATTTTGAGACTTCAAATGCTCCAGACGTCTTGTCTTCAGGATTTGCGATTTTCTGAATCCCGTAATGCCGATGGACTCTCCTATCGGGATTTTTTGAGGGCCTCGATTTCTGCCACGTGTCCCAACAGATGGACGGCTCAAGTCTGCTTTGGGGTTTTTCACCATGGAGATACCCGATCCCTCATTTTGATGTGATGATGTCAGTTGGGACCCATAATAGAGCTTTTCCTCCTTTCTGGATTTCAGACTTTGCAATTCCAAAATGCTCATGCTTCTTGTCCTCAGGATTCGCGAAATGTCGAATCCCGATATGCTGATGGCCCTTTCCTTTCGGGACTTTCCCCAAAGGCTTAGATTGTTGCCATGTGTCCCCTCAAGATGGATGGTCCTCATCGTTTCACGATTTCACGACTTGCGACTCCAAATCCTCTGTCAACTTGAAACCCCAGTAGACAAAATACCGACGATTTCCTCGATCTCCGCCATGTGTCCGAACGAATGGATGGCTGTGATCTTTTTGGGATTTCGAGACTTTTTCCGTGGAGTGTCATGACCTTTCGTCAACAAGACCTCCAATATCCCAAACTCCGAAATGTAGAAAATGATGGCACTTGGATTTGTTGCCACCTGTCCTCTGAGATGGACGACTCACAATCCTCTTGGGATTTTGCGATTTGTGATGTTAGGATTTTGCATATTAGGGTTTTAAAGAGAGATCTCCTTTTCTCATCCAACTCCCGATTCCCAATTTTGCGATGGGATAATATCGACAGCTCACGATCTTTCACGATCCAACGGTCCAGAATATCTCGTGATCTCGCGATGCATGAATTCCCACGACAGTCTTCTAACCTTTACACCTTGTGAGTTAGCGAAATGTCGAGATCTCGCCACATGTTTCTTGATGGACGGTCCAAATGATTTCGGGATTTCGCGACTTCACAAGTCGAAATTTCTCCTATGCACTTCAAAGGACTAAACCACGTGCACCTTCTCGTTGATCCAACTGTTGTCGGTCCTTTGCAAAATATCTGACGACTGAAAGTCTTTCGCCTTTTTCGTGCTCTCCTCGTCCCTTCTGAACTGGATTTCTGCCTTAGATCTTTTTCAAGGACGGATCTTACTGCTGCGCCGACTATTCTTTGCTACTCTGCTGCGATCTTTTTTGTGTTTGAACGGAAGGAAAAATTCATGAATCTTTCAATGATTTGAAAGAAATACATGGATTCTTTGAAGCTTGACGTTGTTTGCTGCAATCCTTAACAGATTTGAGCGATTTCCAAAATTCTTTAAACGATTCTACCTTCTGCAACAATCTTTCACAAATTTGAACGATTTCCGTGAAATCTTCAACATTTCTGCCTTCTTAAGCTCTTCTTCGTGAATTCTTTGATGATTCTTGAAAATTACAAGAATATTTAAAGTTTCTTCTTCTACACTCTCTTCTTCCTCGATCTTTCGAGCGTTGTACACTCTGCTTTGACGCATGAGCTTCTTACGCTGATCTTTTGAGCGTATGACGGTCTTCTTCCTCGTGGAATTTTCCTGCAAGGATCTTTCGAGAGTATGACAGACAACTCTCCAAGCCTTGTGAAAAGTCTCTGTCAAAATGATCTCAAGGTCCGTGAAGCTCTGCTCTATTTGAGGTCCATGATGCTCTGCGCTATTTGAGGATAGTTTCAGATCCGTCCCATTTTCGGTTGGCGTTGGTCCACCCACAAAGCCCGTTTGATAATGGATGAATCATAATGTATTGGCTCCTATGAAATCCAGGTCATGGTGTCTCTTCTTGACCCGACAAAGTGCCTGTTGTTTCAGCTAGCAAGATACCCAAGAACATAAGTACTAAGTTGAAGGAAAAAGGTATGTTTTTAGAAATAATCTAGGGTTTTGATTAACCAACGGTCAACCAAATCCTTTGCTAGGGTTTGGATCAACTCTAATAAGTCAGTGGGGGGTCGTTCCATGAGCTAGGATGTCTTTATCTAATAAGAACAACTAGACTAGCTTTCTAGATTAACTTCCATTTTTTTAACCAACGGTCAACCAAATCCTTTCCTAGGGCTTGAATCAACTTCTGCTTTTTCGACCTGTAAGATTTTTAGGCCAACAGCCAGGCAAATCTTTCCCAGTCATTTAAACCATCAACAACGAGTATATTCTTGGTTTACATCATCAACCACTAGCCCATTCTAGGTTTAAACCAAAAAAATATTTTCTTGGTTTAAATTCCACAACATGTCAAAGGATAATATTTGAAGTGCAGATATTAATATTATTACAAATATTTAAATTAAACAACTATCTACTTAAGATTAACAATTAATTATTACTAAATTTGTGTAGTATTATTTTAAAAGTTAAAATAAAAGATTTATTTTAAAATTGCTTTATTTTAAAAGATTGTTTTATTTAAAAAATAATAAAAAAAAAAAAAAAAAAAAAAAAAAGTATTTTTTTAATAAAAATATTAAATTATTTTAAATTAAATATCAAATTGTACAATTAATTATTATTAAATTTATGTAGAAATTATTTTAAAATTAAAACAAAAGTTTTTTGAAAATTGTTTTATTTTAAAATATTGTTTATTTATAAATTAGAATTGCTTGATTGTTTTAAAGTTAAAAATAAAGATTTTTAATAAAAATACTAGTATTTTAAATTATTATCAATTATACACTTAATTATCATTAAATTTGTGTACCAATTATTTTAAAGATTTATTTTAAAATTGATTTATTTTAAAAGATTATTGACAGAGTTAAAAAATAAAGATTTTAATAAAAAATATTATTTTTTTGAAGTTAAATATAGAATTGTATTATATGACATGATAAAATATCCAATCATGTGCCTTACTATAAAATTTGAAAAGTAAAAAATTTTAATATAAAAATATTAAATTATTGTAAATCGAATATCAAATTTTCTTATATGAATTTATGAAAACTATGTAACTTATGGGTTAATAAAATTTAAATGGAAGGGTTGGTAGGTGTAGGGGAAACATTTTGGATTTAAGAGGAAATATGGATATTTCATTTGTTTGGAATTTAAAGGAAAAAAAAATTAAAGAAGAAATACTTGGAGTCTAGTGTTGATATTTTCTTATACAACTAGTAGTTATGGTTCTTCTTTATCATTACAATCATTTAGCACATTAGTTTCATATAAAATATCATTGAAGAGGCAATCACAGAAACAAGAGACACAAAGATTATCCTAGAAAACACTCTAGCCAGAGAAAACCCAACTAACTTCCTCAATACAAATTATCCAACCAAAGGAACTGTAATTCTCTTCAAGGCGAACTAACAGGTAGAAGATCACTCCTCTACTCCCTTCATTAGGAAGGAGTGAGTGCCTGGCACTACTTAACTAAGAGATACCAAGAGATAAACGAAAACCCTTGTTGGCGTCACACCTAGATGCAACAACTACTCCAAGAATTGTGCACTTTTATTCTTGTTGCAGAGATCATTGAGTGAATGAACAATTTAGGAACTAAACTCCCTTATAAATAGTAGCCTGGCCTCCCTAAATTTTGTTTTGGGTTGACCTGTCATTTTACCCTCTTAAATTACATTTTAATTTTCAAGGCATAATAGGGCCGACTTTTACAAATGCACAATAGGTTTGTTTTAATAAATATAATACAATAACATTCTTTAGGTTTTATCTTGGTCAAATACAATAGGATATCTTCCGAAGCTACTAAATCTTCAAAACTCCTCTTAATTAAGGAAGGTATTCTTCTTGTCATGGTCATCATCATTGCTTCTACATACTTGGTTATTGTCTTGTTGTCAATCACAGATCTATATATCATAGGAAGTTTCTTCACTTTGTTTGGAATAATGTACCAACTTGCATTGGGGTTACCAACTTGTGCTGGGATAACATACCAACTTGCGTTGGAGTTACCAACTTGTGATGGAGTAGTGTACCATCCGGTGTTGGGGTTACCAACATGAATTGGCGTCGCATACTAGCCTACGTTGGGGTAACCAACCTACTGCTTGGGGTAGCATACCAACCCTAGGTTGGGGATTTACCAACTTACGCTAGGATAGCATAATAGCACGCATTGTTGTTACCAACCTCTGTGGGATGGCGATACCCGACTTGTCTTTGGGGTAGCTCATCCACTTTCCTCTATTGGGATACATCACCTCGATACTCAAGATCACATCACTTATGCATCTCTTGGAGAACATCACTTCCCACTTATGGAACACTTCACTTCTCGCTACTGGAGAACAAATCACTTTCTGACTACTCGACAACACATACCTTACTGCTACTAGGGAAAACATCTCTTCCCACTACTAGGGAAAACATCACTTTTTGCGATTGGGGAACACATTACTTCCCAGAACCCGGTGAATATTTGGATCCGCTGAATTATCTCACGAAATACTTGAACTTGACTCTTGTGGGGCTTGGCCAACACATATTTACTGTGTCGATGAAAATATACTGGACTCTTATTGTTCCCTTCTATACTATGTCCCAGACATAGTGTTATTTGATCTTGATGTTCTTAGACTTGTCATGACACAATGGGTTCAATGATAACTTTTATGTAACTCTAGTTGTCATAAAAGATAAAGTTTCAACTGCTTCGAGATCTGATCAATTCTATGATCCAAATTATGAAGTCATTGTTTTCACAAGATGACCATCTTGCCACATACTATGCCTCTGTGAAATTGAGTGCCATATAGGTCCGCTTCTCACTGAGTCACGAGATACAATTGGTCCCATACTAAAGAAACATCCAAATTTACTTTTCTATTCTATGACGCTTCCTTCCCAATATGAATCTTTGTAGCCTTGCAAATATTATCTCATAATCTGAGATATATTTGGGTCCGTAATCGATTGTACCCTTTAGGTGCATCATCATGTTTTCCATGAGCGGTGAACATGTCTTTCTCACTACAAAGAACATAGTGTATCTATCCTCGTGTTCTTGAAGACGAATTTTTCACATCATGTGTAGCGACTTGGTACCGCCGGTGAGTTTGCAACTCAATCAACACAATCATGTGTTGGCTCTATGTTATTTCTGCAAAGCACTATCTATCTCACTGTCTCGGAGTATTTCTTCTACTCTCTCTACAATTTTTCCTACTGGGAATAGGACTCTGCACCTGCAACTAATCTTTCTGAAGCTAAGAATGACTAATCTATTATCACTGTAGCTATTGAACTCTGAGAGTAACTCCTCTTATTCTATCATGAAAACAACTTCATATGAAACCAAGAGTGGCTCAATAACTAACACTCGGGGTAGCTTATCCTCTTTCTCTAGAGCTAACTCAATATTCTATTATAGTCATGTCTCCATGGCCCAACTTATGCACTACACCAACTGGCACTGGAGATAACTCAATATCAAGTATAGGGATTGTCATACCTCTCCCTCTAAATCACATACTATGTGAGCTTCTTTTAATTAATCATGTTTGTTCTATATATACTTCTTACCTCATTTGCTTGAGAAAGTGTTTCATCATAGTCTTCTCCCTCTTCCTCGAGAGAATCCTATGGATATGAATCAATCTTTGTACACATCCCTCTATGAATGATAGTGGGTAGAATTCTCCTCCCTATTGGATCATAAGAGATGAATCCTAATGAAATCTAGCTCTTTTTGATTTGGTACTTGGTGGGGTCACCTAACTCACCACTAATGGATCCACCTACTCCTCATGATATGGCTCATCAATTCTATATGGTTTTGCATCCTGCAAAGTGTCATGGGTCCATGTTGGTCTCTTTTTGGTTACTTTAACGATTCTTGGTAGGTCCTTCTATCTCTACTAACTCTTCGTGATGATATGAAGGAGTGATCAACTGTAATAGAGGGATTTGTTTTGTCATCTTGGAGCCTTTTCTACATACTTGATCTCTCTTTTTATATGAGATGTTTTGTATCTAGAAAGAACATATTCTTCTTCTTCTTCTTTGATACATGGATGTATATAAGCCCATGTATACAACTTAGATAATCTACTATGTGTCTCATCTAATATGTTGCCTCTTGCAACCATCATTATAACTTCCTTAGGGTTATCACTTGTGACCTACATAGAACCAAGAACAACAATGGAGAAATAGTAGATACGAATAGTACTCTTTACAATAATAATAAAACGTAAAACGAGACAGTAGTACGATGGTTCAACAGAGCTATCACTTGTGACCTCTTAAACAAGGTAAAAGTAAGAAATACAATAAGGAATGAGAGAAACACTACTCTAGTGTTGTGATCAATCAATCATTCCTCCATGGTGGCACAGGCAAAACAAAGTTTCACCTAGAGAATAGTATTGGTTGTATCTAGTAAAATGATTACATAATAATTTATCTCAATAGTTCTCACATATACCAAGCATTCAATGCATTTTCAAATATTTTACCTATCCACAACTATAGTGTTTGGGAGTTATTAAACTTGCCGTGTGTAAATTTGAATCTTATCAATTTAATCAATTAAACTGCAACTTGGAGTCTTATCTCGAGAATGAGTATGTTTCTTTTCTTTTGAGTCTCCCTTCACTCAAGATGACAAGTATTTTATTCAACTTGTCTTTTATTCACTAGATAATATGATTTCTTGACAAAAAAATGGTTTAGAGAATACAATATATAATCTCAAACTTAATCAATTTGATACTTTGACTTTAATTTTTGATAATTATTATTAATGATAGTCATAATAATGAATCAAATACAACCTAGATGTTCATAATATCATAGTAATTCCATAAGAAATAGAGGGGGCGGCTCAAATTAATCAAGCTTAGAGATTGCATTGCTCCTATGAATTTCTTGGATCGAGATCATACGCATCTGATTTTTGTCCTATGAATTTGCTGGATCTGAGATCCTTCTGCATCTACGATTTTTGTTTAGAAAAAAGATCCTTTCTCCTGCAAATACCCTTTAGAATAATAATACAGTTTGAACATATGTAAGTACATACCTCTGACAATATCGATATGTATTGGCACCATCTGGAAGAAACAACTAGAAATAACAAACCTTTAAAAAATTCAAAGGTGCTTCAACTTGTAACTTAAAGTTAGTTGGATATTTGTGAGGGTAAGGCACACTAGGACAATAGAAATCAATCCCAACACTTCACACTACTCGTGTTGCAACTGGCATGAAATAACTAGCATGAAGGAACTCAAACTAGAACTACAACTCTTACTGCAACTGCAACTTAGGGTTTTATGAGGAAACCCTAATTTTTCAAACTTCAATTTTTTGAGTTTTGATCTAGGGACTATATGTGCCCTCCTAGGGTGAGCTCCTATATGTGGGTTGTTGTAACATAAGTCTTCACCCCTGCCCTTTCTCTCCTCTACCCTATACATCCATCAAGTATGATTTTTATTTTGTGTTTCTTCAGCTTCTTCTCCATGATTTAATCACTCGGCTTCAATGGCCCTTACCCATTTTTACTCATTTTTCACCATGTTTTGCTCCCTTGAAAGGTGATTACATGTTTTGGTTTGATTTTGAAAATACTTGTCATGATTTTATCAATAATTGAGCATGCAACACGTTTACCAAGTCTTTTGTATGCATAGGGAACACCTATGCACAAAACACAACAATTTGAGGCAGTCAATTTAAGGCTCAGATTGTGAAAACAGACATGTTAAATTTGCAACGGTGGAGATCCAATAGGCTACTCAAATCAATGGATCTCGTACATTCATAGTTTCAGAAATTCATGAGTTATAATCACAATGTTACACAAACTTCACTCTGCGACTTCAACATTTGGGTGTGTGAGCTCATCTTTGTCCAAAACTCTTGAATGCCCAAACGTTGGATCCATGTATCATTCATCCATGGTGACACGTGACATCCATTAGTGGTCGACACATGACACTCACTTCATTCCATTTGGGATACGTGTCTCTCTCTTCAAGTGGACATGTCAGTGATAATGACGTCATGTCGACACATCATATTTGGGAAAATGTAGAAGCCCAACATCACTTCATGAGATCGACCATTTGGGAGGTATCCACACTTTTCATTTAGAAACTCTTGAAACCTGAAGAGTCAAAGTCAATAACTCCCAAAATGCCAAATGATTAAAGTATTAATCTCAAGTGTGTCTCTCTATGTGTCAATATCTTCCATCCCCCACCTCTCTCTCTCATCCTTTTCTCTCCACTGCTCTATGTCTCATCTCCCTTTGTCTCTCTCTATCCACCTCCATCCGTCCCTCCCCCTCCCCCTCCCCCTCTCTTTGTGACTCTCTCCATCTCTCTCTCCCACGCAACAACATCCCCAATTTACGATCTCTTTTATTTTTCAATCAAGGAGGAATTGGGCCAGCAATAAGTGCAAGCCCCCTTCCTTCGCAGCTCAATGCCAGGACACCCAGTTTCTATTGTAATCAATACCTTAATATATTTTTTCAAGTTAGTATGTTAGTTAGTTGTGTTTGTAAACAACACTCTCTAGTGTTACTGGGAAGTGCGATGTCTAATACACGAAGTATGTGAGTTAGTTAGTTTTATAAAAATATCTCATGATTCCTAAAAGCATGGTGCTTCAAATTAATAGCTTATAATATATGTGTGTCAGTGAGTGGCCAAGGAAACAAATTTCGTTAGTATGATTGGGCAAAGAGTTGCATAAATAAAAGCGACAACTTCTTTTGTAACTGCAAATAATCCAAAGGAACATGTCGCCCTACATATTAATAAAGGGTACCCCTCTATATTGGAATGATTTATGGTAATTTAGGTTTTGCCTTTTCCTCTTTCATATTCTACTGATATTTTCATTTTCACTTTCTTGTCATTACTGCATAACTCAGTGTTCCGCCATTATTATTGGTGCGCATTGTTATTCCGACTTACAGATCAACCCTCTTTCTCTATTTTTTTTCCTTAGTGGTTTAATCAATTTAGCATGTGGATTTGAATGATTATAATAAGAGGCGCCATATTGATTAAGGACTCAATTGATTTGCTTTAGCATTGCCCGCTCATGACAAGGTCTATTCTCATAGAAATCCCTTCCCCACAATGCCACGAAATCCAACCTCAAAACCCCACACGGTCCTCCCTTAGGAGGCTCTCAAGAATCAGAGCCATGAGTTCCAGGAGGCCCCTCGAATACGAAGAATAAAAGGAATTAAATATGGACATTATACGATTTGCAAACTACAGTTATTTATGGAGAAAATCATGGTGAAGGAGGGTTACACGATGCTTGCCCATTCCAGGATGGAGTACATGAACTCTTTCGTTACATAGAGGATTTGATTCTTCACAGACATTAACAATTTCTATAAAGAGAATCCAAAAATCATGCTATCGATACAACACCTAAAGAGGAACACGCTTTTTGCAGATGTCCTTTCTGTGAAAGGGTTCCGTCGTCGGCTTTTCTTGCAGGTTTTGTTGGTCGAGCTTGACGTGTCATGCACTCATTGCATGTTCGACCTCAAGAGAGACAACAATGGCTGGGGAGATCTACCTTTCATTCATGACACGGTTAGGGTTTCTAACAAGGGTTTGAGAGCCGAACGCTGCAAGTGTTTTCTCAACATTTTTTCCAGATTGTTGACTTATGAATCTCTGTATCCAGAAGATGTTGACTTATATGTGGAGCCAAATTGCATTAACAATGGTATGGATTATGTCAAAACGAATTTATATAATCCTTTAATAACATATTATTATGCAGAAAGGGCATACAACTATTGATAATGGGCACATTTAATAGGTTTTTAGTGCTTAATCATTTTTTTATGGACAAGATTAAATATTGATGGAATATTTTTAGTGCTTCCAATAAATCAAAGGTTGTGATTTCAACCACTTAATGTGAATGTGGAAAGATCTTTGTAATAATGTGGAAATAAACCATTTAATATTTACAAAACTGGCAGGTTTGATAATGTCATGCCCTCAATACGGTATGGGAATGTGGGATCAGACGACAGGTCGTCATCAGGTGGATTTCGTATATGATTGGCCCCACTGAGATGCATGGAAACTCTAGTGGCTTCCTGAGAGAATTATCCTCCTCCCAACGACTTTGTATTCTCAAACAGTAAAATTTAGCTATATTATAATTTTTAATCAGATATTCTCATTTTAAAGAAGATGAAAAATAAAATTATTTATTTATAATTGTAAGGTTAAAATCAAATTCAAAAGTGAACAAATATTTAGGTTACTAATTTAATACAAATTTATAATTTCAAAATAAATAATTTTTGAGAAAATTTAAAATATAGTTTTTCTTATAATGTTTAATAATAAAATGTATTTTTTCATGATGGGGTGATAGTGAGAACCCGCGTGTCTAGAGGAATGACCAGGATAGAGCCATCGTGGAATCAGCGTGTGTGGGGGCAGTCACCCCTCATGCGATTAATGTTATCCCACCCTCTCGTGCTACCTTAATGCTATTAATTTGACTTTGCAAGAGACAAGGCACCATTAATCTGAGTGCGCCCTCAGCGACTTACAGATCCCCTAGATGGACCAACACCATTGCTATGAATTTACTCTACGTGTGTGTTGGTTTAATGGAGGAAACCATCTCCTCTATTACTATGAATTGCACCGACTGTATTGGACGCCTCATTCTCATGTGGTTGGTTCCTTGAGCTCAACCTTCCACTCAGCGACTCATGCATTTATCATTCTCTTGGTTGTTTCATCCCTCACTATGTCTTAAGTCTTGAGACAAAGGGAAGTCCAGCAGGCTCGACATGGCATCTGAAAGTCGGCCCAGGTGTCGGCATCTCCCCCCAAGCCCTCCCCTGCGTCCTCCTCATGCTTCTCGTCCTCCTCACAGGCGTGAGTCGGTCATAATCCAGAATGGCCTCTGCCCATCTCATTTGTATTTTGCTTGTTTGAGTGGCTTGATTTCTCGGGGACCTCTATATGACTCAACCGAGCCCCCCTAGGAGATTTCACCTCTCCTTCACAATCAGTACAGTGGCTCCTCCCAACTAGCCAGCCCCCTCGCCCTCCCAGTTGCCCCATGTCCTGCTACTTGGTGCCCATTCTTAGGGTGACGACCTTGAAGCAAGCTAGGGTTCACTTCAGCTACCTCATGTATTTTTGAGATTTAAAATTTGTTGGAAATTTTTTTTTTTTTTTTTTTTTTTTGTTCTTTTTTATTTCTATCATTTCATTCATAAGTTGGTCTTCTGAGCTTGGTTTTTGAAATTAATTATTATGACTATTGGGCGGAGATCTGATTTGACCCAAACAACTATTTGACTTGACACTTGTATGAAAACACCTTTATATTCCCGATTGTTGGAGGACAAATGGAACAACAATGTTAAAATCAATTGATTATGACTCCATGAGTGGGGAAACTGTTGGAACTACCTCTGGGCTGACTATTACAAGTGGAAAATGGGGGTATTTGTCCATGGGAAGCCCATGAAAATCAGGTATTTGGCCATGGGAAGCCCATGAAAATCGGGGATTTAAAATCTGTGAAAATTCCCAAAGGGGAAGAAGATTTAGGCGGGGCCTGGTATCTTGAGAGGGAAAAAGACTATTGATTTTTTTTTCTTGTTGTTAGCAGTACTTATTGATCGAGTGTGAGGAAGAGGAATCTTCTAGAGTTGATACATTCGCAGGAGGAGCTTTCAAGTTTTCCCTCATGGATTCATGATGAGGAAGTAGGCTAGGGGTTGAATCGGTCAAGTGATTTTGGCTACCCTATTCTATTTATGGGAGGAGCGTGGTTGTTCCCTTTGTCTTTAGAGTGGATTAGATTCGGATATGTTAAATCCTACCCTTCTTTGTTTTGAATGATTTTGTATATCCGATATGATGCTTTGTTTTGGTTAAGATGAAATAATTCCCATGTAGGACATTTGTTTGTTGTATGGAGTTTATAATCAAAGACCAAATTTTCTGAAATGGGGCATTTTGGACTAGAATTCTAGGTAGAATGATCTATGCAAAATAACTTGAAAGATTTGGTGTATGTCTAATTCTGTGGTTAAAATTATTGGGCATAAGTATTTAAATATGAATGAACTTGAAGAAAGAACAAATCTACCTACAGGTGTAATCTTATCCATGGTGAAATTCTGGGCAGAACTATTTATGTATGAATGAGCTAGGAAGAATTAGATCTAATCATAGGCGTAATTTTACTTCTGTAGTTGAAATAGTAAGAAAATCTATCTATAATTAAGTGGAAATCTGAGCAAGTCTGTACATGTAATTTCCATCAAGTTATATCTCTATATGTAATGAATATAGATATAGTTACAATGTATAGTTTTGGCTAAATAAAGATTTAATGACTACAACAGGAATCCCACTCATACAGAAAGTTGTTGTCAAGATTTTGAACAAACAACTATGTCGCTAGGAGATCAACTGCCTCTCGTATAAAGGAACTTTTGAATTGAAAGGTCTTGAAAAACCCTCTACAAAATTTATTCTGATGCAATTAAATTGAATAATTCATTGCTCCATTTTAAGATAATACAATAGTAAATTACTCCATAACAATGAGAACTCGAAGATGAATTACAATGAAAATAAATCACAGGCTCATAGAACTTTTAATCTTTGCATTCCTTTTGTACAAAATAAAAGAACCCCAATTGAAAGAATACAGACGGTATGGAGTAAATTACAAAAACCATTAAATATGAGCACATATGCGAAACTGTCCACTCATAGATCATGACAGTGGATGGTTTGGAATTAGGAAAACAAAACATAGCATAAACATCAAACGATTCAAAAGCATGTATATATATAGTGTTCTAGAATAAAGACAAAATCGTAATATAATCCAAATCATTATGTATATTCATGCTGAGTCCAAACAAATATCACCATTTCCTTTCCAGTAGGGCATATTGACATTAAACATAGGAAAGGTAGAAAGAGAACAAAATGATATGGTCTATTATAATTTGTACCAACATTCCAAACAAGATAGCCCTGGTAATTAGATTTCGGGTAGGGTGATATCCGTATGGTGAATGATTAGATATGCATGGTGAATGATTAAAACATTCATTTACTTTGAACACAAGACCGAGAAAAAACTTGTACATACATTATTGTATTATAATAATTGTAGCCCAAAGGCTTAAGTTACTTTGGTAATTCTTTTTGTTCCCAAGATGATAGGAAAACTGAGGGAAATGATACTGTTGACTACACCTGATTTGAATGCGGACGGTTCTAACTCTTGAAGGGTTACAAAAGGGAACTCATAGACGGTTCTAACTCTTGAAGGGTTACAAAAGGGAACTCATATACCTTTTTACATCAAGTACGCAGTTGAGTAGCCATGAACTTTAGATAGACGAAAACCTGGAGGAAACCACCATATCAAATGATTAGTAAACTCTTATACAAAGACAATGTAAGAAGAACACGATTTAAGTGCAAATGTCTATAAATACGTTATACCAACGCTTTACTTAACTTCTGAACTCCTCGCACATGATCCTTTCCTTGACATTTTCCATCTAGATAGTCGTACATGGCCGTGGGTGAAGGAGACAATACATACGGATGGGTACCCTCGCATCAAAAAATGGCCCATCATTAATGATATGTTTCATCTCTTAAAATGAATGATATACTTGTAGTAAAATAAAATTCTTTACACAATATTCTTTAATAATGGAAATACAGTAATCGACCAAATCGGAATTTCATTGTGTAGATGAACAACAAGAATGTGTATTTTTAGGCGGAATAGAGCTTACTCCACCCATTCAAACTAGGAGTACCTGGATTGTGAGTCTGGTCTACCCAAACCCCTTTTTCACAGAATCACTTAGGTTAATAAAGTAAATGCAGAGAATTCTCAAGCCAAGTTTTTTGTAATTTAATGCCGGAATAAATACTTCCCTCAGATTCACGAATACTCAGATATGAATTCTGGTTCATGACAAAGAGTTACAAAACCCTATATCCCGAACCTGGATAGGTAGGGCTAACTGTCCTTCGTAGTAAATAGAAGAGAATCATTGACAACCTCAAGGAAAAGGCCATTGCAACAGGGTTAAGGATGGCTCCGAATGTAATGAAAGGAAGTTTGACAAAAGAAGAATTCCACAGGAAGAAAATGAGGGAGAACACATAACAATAACT
>SNQJ01S0073129.1:32026-44171 GCA_010110895.2 Picea sitchensis | reverse complement strand
TGTTACAATATCATCTTCTACCTCACTTCGTGCACTACTCCAAAAACATAGTGCATCCATAATTATACTAATTTTCTTGAGTTCACCATATTGTATGTGGATGCCTAACAATTACAATGTGGACAAACTTTGACCACATCAAAATTATGTCAGTTACAATTTTTTCTAAATAAAGTATGATGGTTATATTGTGGACAAATTTTGACCATATAAAAAACCTCTCAGTTACATTTTTTTCTAAATAAATTATGTGGATGCATGACTGTTACAGTGTGGGCATACTTTGACTAAATCAAATGGACCAAGTCTTCCTACAATTGTGCTCCAAATTATCCAAGCATATCCTAAAGAATGATGTAATAATTTCATTATGGTCTACAAAGCATCCACTACGTAGATATAACCAAACATAAAGACTCAAGTATTCACCCTAACACACTCATCCTTTAGTGTGTTTACTGAATTTCCTCATCAAACTATAAGTTCCATTGGTGACTCGTTTTGTCACAATCTACTTCATAATTCATCTCGTCACACTCCACTACACCATTCGTCACACTGGCTCAAGGAACCCTGCATATTTTCATTTGTGCAATCACCTGCACACTTCATCTTAGTTCACTTTGTCACTTGTCTCTTGCTCGAAACATCCTTGTACTACAACATAAACATACACTGAATCATTCAACAATCATGGATAAGGGAATTTGTCGCATTCTACTTTGTTTTTTAGTTGTGTCGTAGGTTATCCTCCTATTCTTCACACACTCCTGGTAGACTCAATCACTTCTGTGATTTCTTTTGTGCCATTAATCCCTTCATCCTTCAATCCTTCTGTTGAAATTCTATTTTCATGCTTTCATGATTTGTTCTAGAAGTTCCATTTCATGTGGATTTGGAATAATACAATAGAAAGTATCCTTCTACGCACTTCCTATTGAAGTATTATGTGCGCTTCCTTTTCCTGTGCACTATGTTGACATCAATGACAACATATGCTATGTTAGAACCATGATTTGTTCTTAGAATTATTTGAGAACAAGTCCATTACCCATTTGAATGCTGGAAAACTAAAGGATTAAATCAGGTTTATGTTTAGGTATACCATCAAGACTCTATGAGATCAATAGGGAAACAAACTGCAGATCAATAGGCTACCAATGGGCATGGAGTCATAAACATCCTACAGATCAAAGGCAATCAAACTATATACCAAATAAAAGGTTTATATAATTATGGGTAGAATAATAGAGAATATAACAAAAGGAAGAGAATCTATCATACAAATATCCTTTCTACAAAACATATTAAACAAAGCTTGAACAAAATAGATATTAATAGACAAGTTACAACAAAATCTTCATCGTTCAGGAATCCATTAATCATAGGAGGCCTTTGATCTTCAAAATTTGTATTATATTAAAGCAAGATGATGACAAAGAAATGGAGAAAAAGGAAGAAAATATGATAAACAACTCTCATGAATCTTTAATGGAAAAAAATGTTACATCACAGGCCATCAGTCTTACAAATAAACACACATAGGTAAAATCCATCTTAAACTCTCATGAACCTCTCTTGTATCATGAACTAAACTCATTCATCAACAAAACAATGTATATCAATAGTGTATCATTCCTTCATACTCTAAATAGGTCTAATCCCAAGTGGTTGCATTGGATTCCCTTTTTTCTAGGAGTTGTTACAACAAGGTGAAACATAAAATCCACCTAGCTCCTATTTTTTGGATCTTGTCTATTGTGATAAATTCCTTTTGAAACAGGTCATGCTGCCTGATATGGTGATATAAAACATGTCCCTCATTTATAAATGTCTCCTAGGAAACCATTCAAACCCTTTCTGACAGCTGGCATCCCTCCCATAATTCAGATTTATCAAATTGTTAGAGTCTACAACGCATCTGCAGGATGCATTGCGAACTTTCTTGTAGATTCTTATTTTGAATTTTCTCCCAAATGACGAACTCGATCGGTATGAGTTTTGGTCATAAATTCAAAGATATTATGTTTCTCCTCCACACAATATTTTAGAAAAACCCATTTGGTATATTTCAAGATATTATGAAAATGAGAGTTCACAACGTACAAATTTGTTGCAAACTCTCTATTACAAGAAATTTCATAGCGAATTGTGTTTTTCTGCAAACTCTCTGCTGTGAGTGTTTTTAACTTTGAACCTTGTTCCAACTGGTATATTTTGTATAATAGTATTAACCTATTCCATTGATGAATATAAATAGTGTGATCCATGTGTATAAAAACCATTATGATGTAAACATTTTGGCCAAAAATTTGATGATACAAATATCTGTGTTAACATTTGGCTGCATAGGGGATGGTATGCTCCCTGAGGGATTCCAAGAACCTGTATACCATGTGTCTTCTGAAAACAAAAATGTAAAACTACAGAATGTTGAAAAGATTCTCATAATTGTGATCTTATTAGTAAAACACTTGTACCTACTCTAAGATAATCCATGCATTTCTTGGTCAAGTGAAGTCAAAGATCCAATGAAACCATGTAAGTATCTCATCTTTTGTTTGAAATTATTGCATTCTTTTACTCAAAAATAAAATGACAAACTTTTAGATGGAACCTCAAACTGAAAATTGACTCTGTCCCCAAAACTCATTTTTACTGAAGAACTACATCCACTGACTGTCCCCAGGCAATCCCCAAAAATATATCTCTATGATTCTTCAACCAGAATGCAAAAGGGTCTTGTAAAACATGAGTGAATACCACTTGTTGATAAACAAAGAGGGAGGGGCAACCTGCATCTGAACGTTTTTCTATTCATAAACATATGGAAATATGTCATCCTGTTCCTCCACAATAGATGATCTTTGTTCCAAATATTCAGTATCAAGATATTTCTCAAAAACATAAGCAATAGTATGATCACTTTCAAAGAAAACTCATGTATTTTCGGCATTCGTCAATTAGAACATCTTCCAACTGTTCAACACAAATTTGCTCTTTACTCGTTGGAAAACCTAGGTTTAAATTTTCAATAAATGCAAAACCTTGTTTTTTAAGAGAATTTGAGACAATCTTCTCCTCTTCACTATTTTCTTGCATCTATTCATTATAATCCTCATAAATTGGGCTACTGTCTAGGGTTTCAAAGCAGGAAATTTCAAATTACTGATTTTCATATGTTTCTTTGAAATTATCAGAAAAAGAGAAACATGAAGACAACATTGAGTAACTATCCTCACTTCTCTCTTCATCTTCCAGAGAAGGAACCTGGCATTCAACATAAGGGTTTTGGAAATGCTACTGCTGGCATATCTCATTATCGATTTCTATAAACCCTATGTGATTTTCCAAAAACTCAAACTTTTGTGCTTCTTTAGTGACTTTAAAATCCTTTCACAAAAACTCTAAAAAAGAAAAGCACAAAAGCAAAGGATCATTATTTTATCTATTTTCAATTGTGAAATTATAATATATGGGATGAAGGCTATCATTAACTTTATGAAAATAATCATTTTATGATAAAATACCTACAACTGGTTGCTTTATAAAATCAATATTATAATCACTCACATACTTATCATAGATAGGTTAATCATAAACCTCTTGACTATCAACAACATGGAGATTTGGAACAACAACTCGTAAGTTCACGATCTGATCTAAAAGTTTTCCACAAGATCTAAAATTATCTTCAAATTCTTGAGCATCAGTAAACATATGTTGCAAGGACACATACTTCCTCTTCATCAAAAGAAGAGATAAATCTGGATGAAGTGATATAACATAATAGAGCATGGCAACAACTTTAGTAGGTTGCATCCCTTTAGGCATCTTGTGATAAAAAATATGAAACCTTCTCTTAAACGTTGACATAGTCTCATTCCCTTGTTTCTTCATGGAATAAAACTCTGAAAGGAGCTGACCCAAAGGTTTCCTCTCACCCCAAAATTTCAGAAAGAGATCCTTCATTTCCTCCCATGAGATGATGGATTTGGGATGTAAGTTTATAAGCCATTCTTTAGCATCCCATTGCAGTGATTGAGAAAAATTTCTCATGTAAGCATCAACATGTTCAATCTCAAAAAGGTGAACAAAATGCTCAAAATTTTGAATGTGTTTTTTAGCTGAAGGCTTGTCTCCATCAAATCTAGGTAGGTACTTATAGCGCTTCACTGGAAAGTCATGAAGGGTATTTGGAAATTTTAAAGGTATATATATTCCCAAGATATTTGAGGGTATAATATAAGGTACACAAGGAAATATATCAATTTTGGTTACATGAGGCTTACAAAATTGATCATGTACATCATATGATTCACATGAAGACTCTTGGTCAAGCTCAAAAATGCAAGAAGAATAGTATGCAACTTTTAAAGAAGGATATTCAAATGCATATTTTTGGTCCTCATTTGATTGGAGCAGGCAAATAAAAGTTCTTTTTATATGCTTAGTAAAAAAAAAGAAATAATTTACAATAAAGAATATTGCATCTTGGAGAAAACTCAAGCTTAAATAACTAGTTTTGCTCTACTGTCCTTCCATGTCTCTGTTGAATGAGCTTGTCCTCCAGTGGATTATTTGAATTTGATTGAATCACCAACATATTCTTCAAATGTGTGGAGTTTTTATGGTGAAAAATTGCAGTCTGTATTGTGTCACCAATCCTTTTTCACCATCAAAGACTAGATCTAATCTTTATCGTTTCCCCCAGGGAAAATCTTCAACTTTGTCCCCCACAATAGCACCAAAAATGTTAGCACTAGGATTTGTTCTTAGACTGCTTTAAGAACAAGCTCAGTACCCATTTAAATGTTATAGAAATTAATATTTAAATTAGGTTTATGTTTAGGTAGACCATCAAGATTATATGAGAAAATAAAGGGAAAAAAATTACATATCAATAGGCTACCAATGGGCATGGAGTAATAAACATCCTACAGATCAAAGGAAATCAAACTGTATACCAACTAAAAGGTTTATATAATTATGGGTAGAAACATAGAGAATATAAAAAAAGGCATAGCATCCATCATACATAGATCCTTTCTGCAAAATAGATTAAAGAAAGCTTGAAAAAAACAAATATCAATAGACAAGTTACAACAGATCCTCTGTTGTTCAGAAATCCATTAATCACTGGCAGCTTTTGATCTTCAAAATATGCATTATATTCAAGAAAGATGATGAAAAATAAATGGAGAAAAAAGAATACAATCTGATAAAAATATCTCATGAATCTTTAATAGCAGAAAATGTTACATGACAGGCCCTGAGGCTTACAAATAAACACACACAAGTAAACTTCCTCTTAGACTCTCATNAAGATGATGAAAAATAAATGGAGAAAAAAGAATACAATCTGATAAAAATATCTCATGAATCTTTAATAGCAGAAAATGTTACATGACAGGCCCTGAGGCTTACAAATAAACACACACAAGTAAACTTCCTCTTAGACTCTCATGAACCTCTCTTGGATCATGAACTGAACTCTTTCATCAACAAAAAAAAATTCTATCTATAGTGTATCATTCCTTCCTACTCTAAATATGTCTAATCCCAAGTGGTTGCATTGGTTTCCCTCTTCTCTAGGAGTTATTACAACAAGGTGAAACAAAAAATCCACCTAGCTCCTATTTTTTTGGATCTTGTCTATTGTGATAAATAGGTCATTCTGCTTGATATGGTGATAAAACACATGTCCCTCATGTCCAACTACCTCCTAGGAAAAACATTTAACCCTTCCTGACAGCTGGCAACCCTCCCATAATCCAAATTTATCAAATTGTTAGAGTTTGCAACGCATTTGCAGGATGCGTTGTGAACTTTCCTGTAGATGCTTATTTTGACTTTTCTCCCAAAAGATGAACTAGATCAAGATGAGTTTTTTTCAACAAGTCAAAGACATTATGTTTCTCCTCCAAAAACAAATTCAGAAAAACCTAGTTTGTATATTTCAATATATGATGAAAATGAGAGTTCACAGCGTACAAATTTTCTACAAACTCTATGTTACAGGAAATTTCGAAACGAATTGAATTTCACTGCGAACTCTTTGTTTTGAGTGTTTTCACCTTTGAACCTTGTTCCAAATGGTATAGTTTGTATAATGGTCTTAACCTCTATCGTGGATGAAGATAAATCTTGTGATACCTATGTATAAAAACCATTATGCTACAAAAATTCCATAACTTCCATAGTTCCTTACCACATATGTTATTTTAGCCAAAATTTGATGATGCAAATATCAGTGTTAACATGATCAACAAATTCCCCCTTTGTCATTGATGGAAACTCTTATTGTTGAGCTTCTCCCTCTGTCAGTTTGTTCCTCTGATCTTGACTCCCCCTTATTGTATGATCCTCTTTGTCGCAACTATATATTTATCCCCACTTAACATCAATGACAAAGGGACATGTCATTATGAATGTGTACATCTTGAGAGTGACTCTTTGTATCAAAATGTTGTATTTCCTTCTACTCAATTTCTTGCATTTATCCCCCTGAGGATGGGTAGGGCGTTCGATAGCCTCCAAGCCGTCATGAAGATTTATGTGCTTGAATGAGGAGTTGGAAGGACTCCCAACTTCTCCCTAAGGTACTCAAAGGAGTCCCTAGGAAATGGCTTGGTAAATATATCTGCAATATTCTCTTTGGAAGGAACATATTCTAATTTAACCACCTGATCCTGAACCTGTTCTCTGAGAAAGTGATACTTGATGGGGATATTCTTAGTTTTAGAGTGTTGAACATTATTTTTGGAGATATTAATAGCACTTGTATTGTCGCACATCATAGAAATAGGTTGATCACAATGAACTTGAATATCCTTGATATTGGATTTTATCCACAATACTTGCGTACATCAGGATGTTGCAATAATATATTGCACTTCATCCATAGAGAAGGAAATGGAATTTTGTTTCTTTCTAAGGTAGGATACTAAAAAACTACCAAGGAAAAATTCACCTCCATTATTTATTTTTTGATCATCGATACTTCTTTCCCAATACGCATTTGTATAATCTTTGAGAATGAGGTATCTGTTTTTTGAATACCACAATCCATAATCAATAGTGTCTTAAAAGAACCTAAATATTCTTTTGACTGGAAGAATATTAAATTCCTTGGGATTGGACTGAAACCTTCCTACCAAAAAAACAACTAGCATGATGTCAGGCCTTGAAGCAGTAAGATAAACCAAACTTCCTATCATGGGCCTACAATGGTTTGATCTATTAATGGAGTATCATCATATTTGCTAAGTTTTCAACTGGTAGTCATGGGAGAGCTTAGTGGTTCTTAGTTTTCCATGCCAAACTTCTTCAAGATTTCCTTGATATATTTTCTTTGTGAAATTTTTATTTTTTATTTTTTATTGATGAATTTGTAAGCCAAGAAAGAAGGAGAGTTATCCTAACATGGACATATCAAACTCTTGTTGCATTTCAACTACAAACTCCTCACTCATTAGTTAAATGTTACTACCAAAACTAATATCATCAACATAGACTATGATAATTAGTAGGTCATTACCTTCATCCTTGATGTATAATTTGTTGTCAGTTTTTCCCTTTTGAAAACCTTGCTGGTATAGATACCTGTCAAGTTTGTAATACCAAGCTCTTAGAGCTTGTTTGATCCCACACAAAGATTTCTTTAATAGACAGACATAATCATTTTTGTCAATTAGTATAAAACCTTCTAGTTTCTCCACATAAACTTATTCCTCAATATCACCACTCAAAAATGTTGATTTAACATCCATTTGATAGACTTTGAATTTTTTGTAGCATGCAAAAGACAAAAACCTTATGATAGCTTCAATTCTTACAACAGGAGCAAACTTTTCTACAAAATCCACTCCTTTGACTTGAGCATACCCTTTGCATACAATTCTAGCCTTGTTTCTGACTATATGTACATCTTCATTTAAGTTGTTTCTATATACCCATTTAGTATCAATTACATTATTGTCATTTGGTCTTGGGACAAGATCCCATGTCTTTTGTTTCTCTATTTGGTATAGTTTTTCATGCATGGCTCTTACCCAATCATCATCCTAACTTTCTTGCACAAAATTTTGGGGTCCAGTAACGGAAAACAGTGCAAAATTTACAGAGGTAGATGTATTGATACATTTTCTTCTAGTTTGTACACTTGTTTCCTTATTTCCAAGAATCTGACTTTCTGGATGATGTTTTTGAACATATCTTGATGGGGTCTATGGATGTGATGTTTCCATTCTCTCCTCTTATTATGAATCCTTTGTTTCTCGATCCTCATTCATGCTATCATCTTGTGGCTCATCATGATGTTGGTGTCTCACTAGATGAAATGGTCCTTCATCTACCTTTACATATATAATTTCAACTATCTTGTGGATTCTTTTGTTGTATCATTTATATCCTTTACTTTTGGAGGAGTATCCTAATAGGATACCTTCATCATCTCTAAAGTCAAATGTACTTAAGTTGTCTTCAGTTCTTTTAATGTAGAATTTTCGTCCAAAAATTTGAAGTGCTTTATTGATGTTGATATTCCATGCCATAGCTCATAAGGTGTTTTATCATTGTTTTCACTTGTGTGCTCATTATTGAGAATGTTCAAATCAATTTGAACAACATCTCCAACGGTTCTGGGTACTTCTGATTCATCAAGCATGGCCCTGACCATTTCATGAACTGTTATGTTCATCCTTTCCACTAATCCATTCTACTGAGGGGTTATGGAAATAATAAACTATCTCTTGATCCCATTCTTTTCAAAGAAACTATTGAATCCATCAGATGTCAATTATCCTCCTCTATATGACCTTAGGAATTTGATTTTTAAGTCCATTTCATTTTCTACACGTGCTTTGAATATTTTGAATTTTTCAAAAGCCTCAAATTTATGCCTCAACAATACAACCCAAGCCATTTTGGTATAGTCATCAATTAATAGAATGAAATATCTTTCTCCTCGAGGAGATTGTATACTTGTAGGGCCACAAATATCTATATGAATCAAATCAATAGGTTGAGTGTTTGAGTGTTCTCTTTCCTTGAATTGAACTCTTGATTGTTTTCCAAACTGACATGATTTGCAGACAATATTCTTAGGTTTTAATATCTTAGGCATATCTCTCACAACATATTTTATTCCTAGCTTAACAATATGATCAACACTAATATGACCTAGTCTTTTGTGCCAAAGCCAACTCTCATCAGTTTTACGAATTTGCAACATTTTTCTTTTCCTTCTAGAAAATACACATTTCCTAAAGTTCTGACTGCCTTAACAATAGTCTTCCCTGTATTCAAATCCATTACCTTACAACCTCTTGAATGAAAAAAAACATTATTTCCTTGGTCACACTTTTGACTTAAACTTAATAAGTTATGTTTTAGACCATCAAAATACAACACATTTTTTTCTTTGGTCTTTCCCTTTTTTATCTTCATCTAATGCAATAGTTCATTTTCCTCTAATTTTTGTTGGAGCATTGTTTCCAAAACTGACATTAACACTGTTTTCTTCATTTAATAATTCAAACTTGATTTTGTCTCCAGTCATGTGCTTGCAGCAGCCACTGTCAATGCACCATTAATTTTATTGATTTTTGGCATATAAAGCTAGTCCACAATTTTTTTCACTTTTATTTTTCTTCCTCCAAAACTTGGTAAAATATTCTTATCAGTCTTGCCTAAAGATAAGAAACAACTTGCTTTTGTATTCACTTTCCTTGTGATTAAAATTATTGCATATGTGGCATTCATGGTCATTTAGTAAAGGAGAGAAGGAATTATTGAAATAATTTTGAACCATAGCCTTTTGAGGTTTGTTGAATCTCTTTCCTATACTTCTATTATAGCTAAAAAATCTGCAACTTACAACCTTATGTCCAAATTTTCCACAAGAGAAACAATATCAATAGAAAAAATTTGGATGCCTTGGAATGAAAAACTTACTTGTAGGAATATGTCTTTGTCTGCCATCTTGATAAGATTTAGGCACATGTTTCTTTATTGATTCATAGTTGGGATGATTCAGTTATGACTACTTCTCATTTTCATATTTTTCTTGGTTAGGATGACTATTGTTTCCCTTGAGAGAATTTTCATAACTTGTAGGCTTCTCACTCGATGTCATGTTGTTACTTGAGTCACCTTTCAGAATTTTTAGAATTTCCTTATATCCCAGCCCTTTCTTGTGATCTAGTGATCTTTGATTGATTAGAGTGTTATCTAGAGTTTCATATCCTTTAATGATTTTTATTTGAGAAGTGGATTTATCTATATATTTTCTTAAAGAAACTATTTAAACTTCTAGTTTGTCCCAGCTATTCTCTTTTTGTTTTATCTGATTTATTAATACTTCTTTCTTTCTTTTGGTTTCTTCTAGCTGAATTTATAAGATGTTTTTTTCCTCATTGGCCTTATTGTCTTTTTCTTTATATACCTACAACTCTTATTTTCTTAGTATGTTATTTTTCTTGAGTCGAGAGATTTCCTCCTGAGCACTAATGAGCTCTCCTTCCATGTATACTATAGCTTCAAACTCTTCTGTGTTTGTTTGATTAGATTTGTGTTGTTTCAAATCCATGAGAAGTTTCTCATCCTGAATTAGATATGGCTTCTATTCTTCTTTGTCAGAGTTATTTCTATCCTCCTTTGAATAAATACTAGATTTAAAATTTCTAGGTTTATCCTTACCTTTTCTTTCCTTTTCATTGGTGTTATTTCCTTTAAACAAACATTTAGAGGGGAAATGACCAAATTTACCACAATGAAAGCATTTAAATGGTAACATACCTTTATATTTTCTATATCCCCTCTTTAGATTCCTATGAAAGTTAGCTTCTTCTTCATATGAGACGTGTTCTAATGAATCGTGGTCTTGAGATGTTGATGATTTGACTGATGCTTTGAATACTGTGTCGTTTACATCATTTTTTTCTTTCCTAGTTCTCATCTCATAAGCAATCAGAATTCCATGGAGCCTATCCATATTTAGTTTGTCTAGTTCATGCATTTCTTCTATAGATAATAACTTTTCATCAATTCTTGAGGGAAGAGAACTGAGTACCTTCTGAATGACCATAACATATTTAATTTCCTCTCCTAGCCCTTCCATGGTGTTTATAGTCTCATCCACTCTGAGAAAGAAACCTACAATATTTTCATCTTCACTCATTCTTAGGATTTCAAACTACATTTTGTGAGATTAAATTTTGGTCGAATTCACTTTCTCGTCTCCTTCATAACTTTTTACTAGTTTGTCCCATATTTCCTTTGCATATTCCAACTACATTACTTTAAATTTTTTTGTTTCTATAAGTCCTCCTTAGATATAATTCATATATTTTTCATTACTATAGTAATATTTCTTATGAGATTCATTAGTTGGAAGAGTAGTTGGGATTTTATAATCATCTACCACACTCTACCAGACTTCCATACCAAGAGACATCAAGTAGGTTTGCATTCTAACTTTCCAAAATGCAAAATTTGTTCCATTGAACATAGGAGGTCTAGTTGAAAAAGAATCTTGACTGACAATACTTTATGTGTGATCTTCCTTCCAGCTGTTAGACTGTAACTAGAGGAACCTTGCTCTGATAGAAATTTTTTATACTCACAAAAGTACTGAGAGGGGGGGGTGAACATTATTTCTTTAAACCTCATTATTTTTCTTTCCTTTAAAACAATTATGATATTTAGAATTGTGAAATTAATGAGAGATACAAGAAAATATTAGCATAGCCATCTAATTTATTTATTAGTGAAAACTTAATGATAGATACAAGTAGAAATCAAAATAGCACAATGAAAAAAATACACATGAAATTTTAGATGGAAACCCAAAGTGGGAAAAATCCACAGAACATATTCTTTATGTTCTTCTACAAGCACCAATTTACAAGTTATAAATTTTTATCTCAGCAGACACCCACCTTTTGAAGATAACGAGGACACCAATCCTCTAAAGAACCAGCATGTCAGAGATAATGAGGACACCAATCCTCTCAGACACCAACTTGTTACAAAAAATAGTGTTGGAAGATTGATTGTTGTCATTGATGTCAACCCTAGTCATGGGTTTTGGACCGCAAGATTGATAAAGGTATTTGGACATGAAGGGAAATGCACATGCATA
>SNQJ01S0073128.1:24921-62686 GCA_010110895.2 Picea sitchensis | reverse complement strand
GTGTATTTGGAAGTATAGCATGGGCTCACATTCCTGATGAGAAAAGGAAAGCATTGCAGCCTAAAAGTGAGAAGTGTATATTTGTTGGTTATTTTGAAGATGTCAAAGGTTATAAACTTCTTCAACCACATTGTAATGAAATTATTATTATAAGAGATGTTAAATTTAATGAAAATATCTTGGTCTACGAGCCTAATTCAACGACTATGCCTTCTTCTGCCTGTGAGCCATCTTTGACGTTTGTTCCTTCTTATGTTCCTATTCTGGTTTCTTCTTTAGATGATGACAGTGAGGATGAAAATCCACCTCCACCTTCTCAACTTCCTCCAGATGAGTCCTTTGAGCCTGAACCAGCACCAGTTCCACTGCTTCCTAGATGGGTTTGTTCAACACAAGAAGCAACTAGTGGTGGTGTTGGTGATCCTTCAGATCAAATTCGAACACATTCACAGTTCCAGTGAGCCTCTTCTCTTTTGTCTCAAGTTTCAGAGAATCATGATCCAGAGACATTTGCATAAGCTTCAAGTCATCCAGATTGGGATACAACAATGAATGAAGAGTATCGTTCTTTGATGGAAAATGATACTTGGGATATTGTACCTCTTCCAAAAGGAGGTGTTGGCCCTTGACCAAGTTTTGAAGAATACTTGGTCATATTTGACCATTTTTGGGACTGCAACAGCTTGCCAAAGATGGAGCGCAACACGAAGTGGAAATTAGGGAAGAAAGACCTATTTTTGGGTCCCTTTTAGGGTTTTGGGTTGATGTAAAGGGAAAGGGATGTCGACCCATGGGTTTACCCATGCTTAGGCCCATTTTGTAATCTATAAATAGATACTTAGGCAATGTAAGTAGGGAGTAGTAGTACATCTATGTGATGTATAGCTAAAGGCTTAGTGCTAGTAGTTGTATCTATGTGATTGGATGTATATTGTAAGTGCTCTATGCATGATTGTAAGGAGATTGAAAAGCTAAGTGCAAGTTGTTGTAGTTTTGTGTTGAAGTGCAAGGAAGAAGGATCTAGCGAGCTGTACAGATCTTTTGTCTCGTGCGAAGTCAGGGTCACTGAAGCTCTGTGTTGTAACCTCTTGACTGAGATAATATAAAGAACAAGACTTTGTGGACATAGCCCCAGGGTGGGGGTGAACTACGGTAACTTTGTGTATTTTTCTTTGTGCTTCGACCTAATGTGTTTATCTTCTTCTTGGCTAAGTGCTTGTTGTGATTAAATAGATCTACTTATGCTCTGTGCTTATGATATATGAATGAATGTTAGATCTGATATATAAGATGCATAGTCCTTGATCTGCTGAATCCATATTTTTGTGGCTAAGTACTGAATCATATTTAGTATAAGTATTCACTACGATGATCTGTGTTATTTGCGAAGTACCATAAGGGTTGAATAATGATGAATGATCTATGCTAAGTGACCTGTAAAATATATAATCACAGATCGGTGTCCTAGCTAAGGTTGCAGACATCTGAGTCCTGCAACCACCCCTGCCTCTACCTCGGGTGAGACTTCATCTGCTTCGCAGGTGTTGCCAAAAGGGTCAATAGTTAGGGTTTTGTTGGTGCTCTCTTGAGCATTGAACCCTGGGTCTGCCCCTGTTCCAAAAAATGGTTTCATTGCCTCAGATGACTTCAACTTCTTAATTTTTGTGCTGAATGATGTTTCACTAGAGGTCGCAGAAAAGCAAGAAGCAAAGCAGGAGGAGCTATTCAACCAAATCAAGGGAGAACTCAAAGAAGTGCAACAGGCACTCTAGTCTACCCAATTAGTTTCTACAACTCCCTTGATAAGCGGAACATCAGGAACATGTGATGATCCCACTCAATTACACCAGATCGTTGATCAAGTCGAATCTCTCCTTCGATGAGCTCAAGAAGACACAACATAAGCCACCCAGGCTTTGATGCAAGCACAAAAAGAACTTCTAGAACAACAGAATGATGTAGAATGAGAAGAGATTTCCCTGAAAGAAAAGTGGGACGAGGAAAAGGCACAGTTGCTAGCAGAGCAACTTGAAGTACAAGAAAGGGTTCATAAGGAACTTCACTCTGTGATGGTCATAGAAGTGAAGATGGAAGACTGTCTCCCACAGAAGGTGACCCAAGTGGAAGAAGTAATCCAACAACTCCAATAGCGTATCACGAATCTGGAGCTCCGCACCATGCCCGAGACCCCCCAATAAATAAGAGATCTAAGAGAGGCCACTGCTCGAAGTGCAGTTGATCGATTAGAAACCTTTTCCTTGGAATGAAAGCAGTTGAGCACTAGAAGTGCCTAGACTTATGAAACCCTTGCAGAGAATCCAGAATTGCAGAAATTGGAGGCACATCTCCAAGAAGCAAAGAAACATGAAGATATTATACAAGTGTAGATAAAGACTTTGACCCCAGTCGAAAGAATGAAGAGGTTTGCAGAACAACGCACAGCCCAACAATAGGTACATATGCTACAAAGTAAAGTGATGGAAGTCTCCTAACGACTTCAACCAATCCAAGAAAAGGCATGCCAACTGTTCGCTGAACTTGAAATCCAGGGAGATGAACTCAAACAGGTTTTCATCACTGCAGAACAACACCTGGAAGGAACGCTCAATGACACAGTGATCCAGGAATTTACTGAGCAAGAGGTTGTCGCACTGCAGCAGGTCAAAGTAGCTCGAGGCATTCGAGGCGGAATGGATCAGACCTGAGTGAGTTGGGATGAGTCACAGGTGAGTGTTGGGGGGCTATTGGCCCTTGACCAAGTTTTGAAGAATACTTGGTCATATTTGACTTTTTTTGGGACTACGACAACTTGCCAAAGATGGAGTGCAACGCAAAGCAAAAATTAGGGAAGCAAGACCTATTTTTGGGTCCCTTTTAGGGTTTTGGGTTGATGTAAAGGGAAAGGGATGTTGGCCCGTGGGTTTACCCACGCTTAGGCCCATTTTGTAATCTATAAATAGATACTTAGGCAATGTAAGTAGGGAGTAGTAGTACATCTATGTGATGTATAGCTAAAGGCTTAGTGCTAGTAGTTGGATCTGTGTGATTGGATGTATATTTCAAGTGCTCTATGCATGATTATAAGGAGATTGAAAAGCTAACTACAATTTGTTGTAGTTTTGTGCTGAAGTGCAAGGAAGAAGGATCTAGCGAGCTATGCAGATCTTCTGTCCTGTGTGAAGTCAGGGTCACTGAAGCTTTGTGTTGTAACCTCTTGACCAAGATAATATAAAGAATAAGACTTTGTGGACGTAGCCCCAGAGTGGGGGTGAACCACGGTAACTTTTTGTATTGTTCTCTATGCTTCGAACTAATGTGTTTATCCCCTTCTTGTCTAAGTGCTTGCTATGATTAAATAGATCTAGTTATGCTCTGTGCTTATGATATATGAATGAATGTTAGATATGATATATAATATGCTTAGTGCTTGATTTGTTGAATCCATTTTTCTGTGGCTAAGTAATGAATCATCTTTAGTCTAAGTATTCACTACGATGCTCTGTGCTATCTATGAAGTACCATAAGGGTTGAATATTGATGAATGATCTATGCTAAGTGCCTTGTAAAAGACATAATCACATATTATTGTCCCATATAAGGCTGTAGACATAAGAGTCCTGCAACCACCCCTGCCTCTACCTCAGGTGAGACTTCATCTGCTTCGCAGGTGTTGCAAAAAGGGCCGGTAGTTAGAGTTTTGTTGGTGCGCTCTTGAGCATTGAACCCTGGGTCTGCCCCTGTGCCAAAAGGAAGAAATTTTTTCATATGTAAATGGTTCTACAGAACTAAGTATGTATCAAATGGAAGTGTTGAAAGACACAAAGCTCGGTTAGTTTCCAAAGGACTTTCCCAATTTGAAGGAATTGAATATAATGAAACCTTTTTCCCTATAGACAAAATGAATTCCATCCTCCTTGTTCTTGCCCTTGCTACCTCACATAAATGGGAGTTCCATTAGATGGATGTTAAATCTGTCTTTTTGCATAGATATTTGTGTTGGTGTATATATATGATTAGTATATTTCACTCATTTATATGTCAATCCAGGATTTGTAATCAAAAGAGTTGTTACACTATATGTGTCGAAGACAGGTAACCTATCTATGTCTGTTGTATCTAGCTCAATCAGGAAATAATTAATAACATAACACTCCATTTTTTGAATATCTGAATACTTCTCACAATTTCAAACTTAGAAGATAAAGCTTATAGTAAAAATATCAGACAAATACTCAATTGAAAAGGTTCTTTCTTAGATAACAATTTTGTTCATTATAGGCTCATAAAATGAAGAGATGAACTAAGACCTTGCTTCCTGTAGCAATGGAATTCACATAGAAATTAATAATTCGCTCTATTTACTATTAGAAAGAAACTAATCATGTCCTACTCAATTCCAATCAAACCTTCCTCAATACAGGAGACAGTCAATATGATTGAAAGATTTCATTACTGAAGCATGAAGGTGAGATTTGAAGTCTTATGGTTCCTGTACCTTTTGAGGACAACACAATTATAAATTCAAAACAATAACAATGGCTTATTTAACAACCCCAAACATATATCCAACTTTTGTTAACTAAACATCACTCTGTAGAAGTGGAAATAGGATTATCTACTATGCTTAATGCATAATTGTTCATTCACACTGATTCGAAATCAAATCTATCTAGAAATATGTATTATACTTAGGAAAGTTCATACACTTAGAATCATTTGCAACACACAAGTATTATATTTGCACACTCACACAATTAACTTATTCCACACAAGACATATGCAGAGAGGCTTACCTTGGTTGGGGCAGTGGGCCCTTGCTGAACCAATAAGGTACCTCTAAATAAATTATAGACTAAAACACTTAACTCTTATCCATGAATTGCACAAACTAGCATTTGTATTCCTTCAATTGATCAAGTAAATTAGTAATTCAACATTTCATTTCCCAGCATAACAGTGTATACCATTCTCTACTTACTACCTATTATCTACACAACATCCCTTTTAAATAAGGTCAACCTTTACAATCAAGGTCTGAGGATAATTATCAAACATTTACAAAATATTACAATTAGTGAATCATATCATATATCAAGGAATTAAATTCATCCTCATGACATGAAGTGCATGAGTGATGAAGTCTATCGTGCTCTTCAAACGATCCAAGGATACCTATCCAACTAATTTCTTAGAATCATCACTAGCATACTCGTTCAAAATGTTAATCCCAGAGACAGGGGTTTAGTACCGGACTATCACAGTAATACATATAGGTACCGGGTCAATGAAACGGTGTTACCATAATAGGAGCAGAGTTGGTACTGAATCAACGTAGAGGTGGTACCGGATCAACGTAGTGTTGGTGTCAGATCACCGCAGTGTTGGTACCTGATCTGATTGAGTACCGAAATAGAACAATTGGTTTTTGCAGTATCGGACCAGTGGAAGTACTAGATGAGGTGATGTCTTGTCATGAAGCTTCTTAATAATAATCAAATTAACTAGGAGCATAAACAATCAACCATTTAATCCCAATTAATCAAGAAATCAAAAAATCATGTTTTTACATAGGTTACCTCTTTATGCATATAGATAAGGTCACAAGGTATGTTTGTGAAGGAAATAAACAACATATGCACATGTCATAGGTAAAATTGACCCAGATAGAGGCTAATATAGGGTAATAGAGGTGTCAAAACGGAGACTCAACATTTCCCCCATGCTTAAGTCATTGCATGTCCTCATGCAAAAATGTCAAAACTGATACTCAAACTTTTGCAAAACTGAATCTTCTTCCATCCTGTATGAACATCATTTATCTAGCTGTAGAATATTGAAACTAGAGGTCACGCTCCTAAGCTCCTTCTTAATCACCCTGGTGTATTGGATCAAACGTATAAATTTGTTGAGTTTATCAGAGACTTCTTCTTGCACATCTTGTAACTGTAGGTTATATTCTTTCAATTGTGAATTCTTTGCCTTAATGTGCCTATACAAAACTTGATACTCTGTAACCTCTTATTTTAACTTCTCATTATGTTTTTTAAGTTTCCCAACTTTCAATATCAATTGTTTCTTGCTCAGGGAACTGACAGGATCAGATACAATTGCTTGTTCAGTTACCTCCCCTCGGGATTCATTTTCCTTTCTTAAACCTTTCAATGTTTCTGTTACTAACCCCTCGATCTCACTAATCGTTGTTCCATAGCCACCTTCGTTCTATGGAGAAGTCAGAATATCAATAGGCTCCTCTAAAAGTGAAGGAACATGTGGAACTGTTATCTGTTTTTCCATGCTTCTTGTAGTTCTTCGTACAGGAAGTGAGGCTTCCTCGGATTTACTGACAGGAGTGGAAGTCTCTTCAAACAACTTCCTCTTCTTTGTTTTAGTAGAAAATATAGGCATGGGGACCTGTTTCTCCTGTATAGATTTGGTTTTCACCTTAGAGGACTAAAGTGTAGGTTCTGGAGTTTGTTCTTGTTGAACATTCCTCATTTCCACTCTCGAGGACTAAGGTGTAGACACTGGGATTTACTGCTTTTGTATCTTCCTCATTTTAAGCTTCCCACTACTACCACTTTTCACCTCACGAGTCTTCTCCAATTCAGTAATCAGATCTTTAGGAAACACAATAGCTGCTTCAAGGGTCTTCTCCAACTCACTCACTGATTCTTTAGGGAACTCAATAGTTTCCTCAGGGGTACCATATGAAACTTCCTTTCGACCAAGTTTCTTCCTTTTTCACCTCTCATGGCAATTGATTTTTAGGGATCGAGGATGGACTTGGTTTCTTAGATTGGGAGGTCCTCTCCTTCCTGGATGTAGTAGGTTCCTCTAGGATTTGTTCTTCTGGCACATCCTTCTTTTGACACTTTTTCCTGCTCTCCTTCAAAATGTGACAAAATTTTTAAATGGTATAAGAAGATCACGACATACCTCCCTTCGCAAGTGATAAATATATACAAACTAATGAGCATCGTCCAATAATCTTCCTTAATACAACTTCGACGAATACCTTTGGTCCAGTTGGGATCCTGATGCTCCGGCCTTAGAAAATTTTGACAAAGCTTTCTGTCGATGATCACTCCCTTAAAATATTTCTCTCTAGAGGAAGGAAAGCCTATAGATTTCTCTATGGTGGCCTCTAAAATTGTTAATTTCATTTCCCCAAACTGAACACTCTCTTCTTCATAGGTCTGCGCAAAATAAAGAGAGACTCCCTCATGATAGACTTTAAATTTTTCCAAAAAAGGAACCGAGCCGACCTGTTCAAATTTCTCCCTACAGGTTTGGTATTCTTGTGTCTCCCTATATAATTGGAACACAGGTTCGTGCCTATCAACCCCCATGATGTCTTAAAGAAATTATTAAAGTGTATGATGAAATAGAACAAAGAATGAGGGCTTAGTACTGGAACAGGGAAACCCACGATGGAGTACTGGAAGGGGACACCATATGGAATCAATATGAAGGGATAGAGCACAATGTGAATTGATATGGTGTGAAAATAAAATGGGTAACTAACGCTCATCTGGATGGGGAAATCCATCCAGAGGAGCGTTTATAAGTTAAGATTCATATTGCAATGTTCACATCCATGGTAATGATGGCAAGGTAAGATAAGTTGAATTCATGAATAATTTATAGGATCGTATGGAGGTTGGCGTCATATCATGTTCACAGTAGTTTTGGGAAATGATTACAGGATATGTGGTCGGTGTGACCAAAATTCACAAGTATGCAACTGTCTGACGTCATTGTGACTAGAACGGAATTATGGTTTGGCATGCATTAAGATGTGGCTTAAATCATTCACACAACACGATGTTGGATCATGGAATTATCACGTTTCTTTAGCATATGAACGAAAGCTTTGACCATGGTGTTTGAGAATGAAATTGGTCCTGTTAGAGGTATAATTATCCCGTACTCTCAACATTTCGAGTGCACATGAATGATTTATATATGAGGAGATGTATATGAGGACTTGCAGAAGTTCATGGTAGGCAGTGTGAAATAATTGAGGAAAGGAGGATGCATGAGAGTAACCACATGTTTAATACATAATTAGTCTAATTCTTTAATAAAATAGGAAAAATAGTGAGCTTTTACCTCTTTTTACTTGAAGCGTTTATATCGAGCAAAAAAAACTCTGAGTATAGGATAAGGATTACCAAACTTCATCATCAGTATTGGATCACACGTTAGTACCTAAACACTGCAGAGAGTTTTTGTAGTATCAGACCGACACAGACCTTCTCCTTTAGTACTAGATGAACACATGGGTGAATTTGTTGTAGAACTGGATCAATGTAGAGTTTTCCCAAGTATTGGATGAAAACAAGAATGAATTTGTTGTAGTACCAGATAAGCGCATAGTTTTTCCCAGTACTGAATGAACACAGGAGTGAATTTGTTGTAGTACCGGATTAGCACAGAG
The DNA here is from genome assembly GCA_010110895.2 of Picea sitchensis. Taxonomy (NCBI): domain Eukaryota; kingdom Viridiplantae; phylum Streptophyta; class Pinopsida; order Pinales; family Pinaceae; genus Picea; species Picea sitchensis. The sequence goes on along the minus strand of SNQJ01S0073128.1, from coordinate 54,246 downwards.
TTTTTCCCAATACCGGATGGACACATGAGTGAATGTTTTGCAGTACCAGATCAATGTAGGCCTTCTCCCACAGTACTAGATGAGCACAGAGGCAAACAATTTTGCAGTACCGGAATAGCACAGAGATGCTATCCAGTACCGGATCACCACAAAATTGTATTCCAATACTCAATGAGAATTGGATAAGGTACCTGATGGTGTGTTTTGTAGAATGTAATTTTGTAGGCTACACGTTGTAGAAATTTCTATTGTTTTCTGCTGCTATGGAGGAGACCATGTGATTTTATTCTACTGAAAGACAATGTAGGTAAAGAAAATAACAACACTTGGTATAGGAACTTTTAATTTGCAGCGGAAGTGTCAGAAACTGAGACAAAAGAATTCAATGATTGGGCTCCAAGATCTGTAACAACAAGGTACTTTGTTAGCTGGACAATCTCATGTTCATATTCAGAATCCTCCTCTTTTTGGAACCAATATGGTCACTTCTCATGTTGCCACTTCCTTTTTATTATAAAAATAATCCTAACTACTACTATTCTGTGGATTTTTCTCGAGCCCAGATTAGCTAATGCTCGCTAGTGTTTTCAGTTTTAAGGAGTTTGGAAAACTTAAAGAAAAATACATCTATTGTCCCATGAATTTTTCTCTAGCCCGAGCCAGTTCCTGCTCGCTGGTGTTTTCAATTTTTAGGTGTCTGAAAAACTTAAATAAAACTCCATCTACTGTCCCGTGGATTTTTCTCGAGCCCGGGCCAGCTCCTGCTCGCCAATGTTTTCAATTTTTAGGAGTCTAAAAAACTTAAAGAAAACTCCATTTATATCCTTTTCCAAAAATAATCTACCAGGGTTGGATAGAGGGTAAACCTATATCTGGCATATTTCCTCCTTATTCATTTATCTACATGAGAACACAATCAACTTTTTGTTTTTATTAGTAACACCAAAATTTCTATCTAATGAAACACCTATTTATAGATATGTACAGAGCCAAATTAATTCACACAACAAACTTATTGTGGTGGGTCAACATGAGGAGAAAACCCCTTGCTTACCAATTGCATTTCAGAATTTTGGAGAACATGTATGATAAAATCCTCTTTGGATATAGGCTTATTATAAACCGTCAATCGATGTTCATTCATGACAAAGGAGGTTTGATTCTCATCAATATTATTTATCTTAACTAAACCATTGTTGTAAACTGTATCAACTTCATAGGGTCCCAACCATCTAGTATATAATTTACCTTTAAAATTCTTGAACCTACTATCATACAATAGGGCCCAATCACCTGACTGAAATTCCTTCTTCTTGATGTACTTATCATTTCATTTAGTCATTTGTTATTGTATAAAGGTATTCCTTTTAAGAGAATCTTGTCTGATCTCATCAAGCTCATTTAATTGCAATAGCCTTTGTTTTTGAGCTTCATCAAAATCCATCCCTAATTACATGGCAATCCTAAAGGTTTTCACTTGAAATTATATGGGAAGCAACACTTGCTTCCCATAGACCAACTCATAAGGTGTATGGCATGTTATGTTTATCCAAGTTGTTCTATAGGCCCATAAGGCTTCAGGAAACCTATCAACCTAGTCTTTATGATGTAGTTGAATAGTCTTGGTAAGAATAACTTCTATCACCTTGTTAGTTGATTCCACCTGCCCATTTTCTTGAGGGTGATAAGGTGAAGATTTTCTATGTTTAATTGTATATTGTTCAGTAATGACTTTGACCAGATTTGAGGTGAATTGGGTTCCTTGGTCAGTTACTATTTCTCGAGGCACACCAAAGCGAGTAAATATTTATTCAAAAAAAAATCTACAACATATTGTTCACTAGCAGAATATAAACATTTAGCTTCCACCCATTTGATCACATAATCTATGTAGACCAAGATTTAATTCTTCCTTCGAAACATAGGGTTAGTGGGTCCCACAAAATCCATAACCCATTTCTCAAAAGGTTCAATTACTACCTGATATTGGAGGGGCATCTCATCAACTGCAGTAGGCTTCCCCATCCTCTGACAATCATCATAGTTGTCCACATACTTCTTTACATCCTTGAGAATAGTTGGCCAATAGTAGCCAGACTATAATATATTGTATGTTGTTATTTTATCATCAAAATGGACCCCACATGGAACATCATGACAATATTTGAATATTTTATGCATCTCATCCTCCGGGACACACCTTCCGATCATCAAATCAGGCCCCGTTCAATATAAACAATCATCATGCCACATGTAATTGTCACTTAGTTGGATAATTCTCTATTTTTCTTTGGAGGATAGGTTCTGAGGTAGCTTTCCTATTACAAGATAGTTGGCTACATTTGCATACCAAAGAATTTAAGTAGAAATAGAAAATAGATTCTCATCTGGAAAATTGTCATCTACTGGTGCATTATCACCTATATGAATGAGTCTAGACTAGAAATCAACAACTAAAATATATTTTCCAGGCCTGTCAATGATGCTAATATTGAATTATTGTAGTAATAACAACCATCTAGTTACTCTATCATTTGTAACAAATTTTTTCATCGAAAATATGATGGTTGAGTGGTATGTATGTACAAAAACTTCATACCATGTTATGTAGTGTCTGAACTTATTAATGGCATGTACTACTGAAAAAAAAAAAAATTTCAATGACCGTGTAATTTACTTCACTAGGTGAAAGATTTTTCCTGACAAAGTATATAACATATGGAATCTAACCTTCCCTTTGTCCTAAAACAACCCCCAAAGTTGTGTTTGAGGCGTCCGTGAAGATATGAAAAGGAAGAGACCAGTTTGGTCCTCTTAAAACAGGGGTACTTGAAAGCTTTGTTTTTAAAATTTCAAAAGAAATCTGAAATTGTTCATTCCAAAAATATTCAAGCTCTTTTGCTAATAGTTTGAACAGTGGGGCGACTAGGTTTGTAAAATTCTGAATGAACCTCCTATAGTAACCAACATGCCCTAAAAATATTACAACTTCTTTCTGTGAGCTACAAATTTTGATTTGAGAAATGATGTCAATCTTGGCAGGGTCTACCCTTATTCTAGTACTGGAGATGTGATGACCTAAAACAATTCCTTTAGTGAGCATCATTATAGATTTTTCATGACTAAGGGAAAGTTTGGCTTCTTTACACCTAATCAGTACTTTCTCCAAATTAGCCAATGCTTTATGGAAATCATCCCCATATAATGTGAAGTCATCCATGTAGACTTCTACACAGTCATGGGTCAAATCAGAGAAAATGGCCAAGACAACCCTTTGAAAGGTAGCAGGGGCATTATACAAGACAAAAGGAAGAACCCTATAAACATAGGTACCCCATGGGAAAGTAAATTTGTTTTTTTCCTCATCTTCTGGTGAAATTTGGATCTTATTGTAACCATAAAACCCATCCAAGAAAGAAAAATACCTCTTCCTAGACAAAGTGTCCAAGACATGGTCTATGAAAGGAAAAGGAAATTAATCCCTGTAGGTATCCTTGTTCAATTCTCAAAAGTCCACACATATCCTCCATTTTCCATTTTTCTTAGGGACAATAACTAATGGGGATACCCACTTGATATCCGATATAAGGTAAATAAAATTGGCATGTAGGAGTTTTTGGAGTTCTTCTTTCACTATGTATTTTAAGGATGGATTCATTCTTCTTTGGGGTTTACTAATAGGTATGATTTGGTCATTAGTGTAAATATGATGCATACAAGTGTCTGGGTAAATCCATTTCATGTCCTAGTAATCCCATGCAAAAGCACCAGATTTCCCTTGAATCATTTGAATCATTTTTTGTTGTTGATCTATTTCTAAGCTAGCATTGATGTACAAGGATTTTCCAAGATTGATTTCAACATCTTGGACAATTGATTATTTCCCTTCATCTACTTGTGAAATGGTGACCACTATAGAGGTGGAGGGGTTCCATATTTCCTTGAATTCAGAGTTGAAGATATGTGTATATTTAGGAAAAGATTGAGGGTATTCAATGCATTTGGTATCATCCAAAAACATGCTTAAAATCCGTTGTTCAGTTTTCTCTTGAACTCCTTTTACTTGTTCGAGTGTTAACAAGGGATGAGTACAATCCTCCTCTCCATAGGGATTCTCCAACTAGAGAGGAACTTCAGTGGTTGGTTGGGCAGGCAGAAAGAGAATACGTTTTTGACTTTGGGTGCCATTGGAAATTGTCATCTCTCTAGACCGACAACTAATGAACGCATCAGTAGTGGCCAACCAAGGTTGGCCAAGCACTATTGGATGTTCTGGTTTGGAGGATTTAGGATGAATCACTAAGAAATCCACAGGATACTCCCAAGAGGCCAAGGTGATTGTTACATCATCTAGACTTCATGTTGGGATGATAACAATTTTGTCTGCTAATTCCAACAAATTTTGTGTTGGTCTTAGGTGATTTAGTTGCATCGTTTTCATGTTTTCAACCGACATAACATTTATTGTTGCTCCTAGATAAATAAGTGTGTTTGGAAAAGAAACACCATTAATCTCTATGGTCACCACTGGATTTCCTATATAATTATATTTAGATGGCATTTCTGATATAAATTCTGATAATTATCCAACCACATGTATAACAGGAGGCTCCCTCCTCTTCCTCCCTAAAATTTTAATGCAAAGATCCTTTACAATATTAGCATAAATAGGAATATCCTTGATGGCCTGAAGTAGGGGAATATTTACACATATGTTTCTAAGTTCAATCTCTAGAATATGCCCTAGAGGTACCTCATATTTCTTCAGAAGTAACCTTTCTGGATAAGGGGGAGGATTAGTTTTCTGAGGTTTTTCTGTTGGGTGAGAAGTGTGAGGAGGAATTTTTTGTTGTACATGGGTGTCTTTTTCTTCATCTGATTGGTTATCCATTTGTTCTTTTTCTCCAACTGCTTGGTTATCTACTTTTTCTTCTTCTTGAACTGCTTGATCATCTACTTGTTCTTCATCTTTAACTTCTTGATCATATACATGTTCTTCTTCTTGAATAACCACAGTAGGATTTGGTTTATTAAAAACCCTCTCTGATCTTAATTCAATTCCATTAAATGAAGCAAGAGTTATCACATAAGTAGGGAAGGTTTGTACTTCAATATTTTGTACAAGTTGTGTAGGTCTATTATTTGGATTAGGAATGGGTTTTGCAGTAATAGGGGTAGGATGAGGAGAGTTTGGGATAGGTGAATCTGTCATTTGTTGTTGCATATTTGAGTTTGTTGGCATAGGGGAACACCCAGGGTTCAACGCTACAACAACACACCAACAAAACCCTAACTACCAGCCCTTTTGGAAAAACCTATGAAGCATATGAAGTCTCACCCAAGGTAGAGGCAGGGGTGGTTGCAGGACTCCAATGTCTACAACCTTAGCTGGGAAATAGATCTATGACTGTAACACCTTAACATTCCCATACATTCCCATACCCATTACATAAGCCTAAAACCCAAAAATCCCTAAAAAGGGGTCGAGATCCTGTGATCTCCGCTTCGTCTTGTGCTCCACCTTCGACAGCTTGTCAAATTCACAAAAATAGGTCCAACATGACCAAGGATACTCAAAACTTGGTCAAGGGCCAACATGCCCCCAACACTCACCTGTGACTCATCCTGATTCACTCTGATTTGGGTAGCTCAGTTTCAAAAGACTCGATCTTGGCTCAAGCTACTTCGACTTGTTGTTGTACCACGACCTCCTATTCAACGAACTTCTGGATAACAACTTCATTGACAGGTCCCCTAGGCATTGTTCTGTTGTAGTAACAAGTTTCTCCAGTTCTTCTCCTTGGCCTTCAATATCTGTGAACAGTTGGTAAGCCTCATCCTGTATAGGTTGGAGCCTCTAAGTCACTTCCATGACTTTGATATGAATGGTGTGGACCTGCTGCTGGGTAGTGTGCTGCTCTTGGGATTTCTTCATCCTTTCAATAGGTGATAGGGGCTTCAACTATGCTTGTATTATTTCTGCTTGATACTTCACCTCTTGAAGATGTGACTCCAGTGTCTTCAATTCTGGATTCTCAGTGAGTCACTCATACATCTGGGAACTATGATCACTCAATTGATTACATTCCATGGAGAGGACCTTGATTCTTTCAACTGCACTTCGGGCAGTTGCTTCTCTTTGATCCCTTGCATCCCGCGGAGAGTTGAGAACTGTGTGGAGCTCTAAGTCTTCTATTCATTGTTGTATCTACTGGATAGCTTCCATGAGCTTCTCTACTTGATGCATGACTCAGTCTTCTGCCTGTGGTTCTAAGCCTGTCATAGAGCAAAGTTCTCTGTTCACTACTTCTTTCACTTCGAGTTTCTCTACGAGCAACTTTTCCTTTTCTTTCTGAATTTGTGCTTTATCCTTTTCAAACTTCATCTAGAGAGAAGCCTTCTCCTTCTCTGCAAGTCGGTGTTGTTCTATGAGTACTTCTTGCACTTTCTTCAAGGCCTAGGTGGCTTGTTATACTTCTTCTTGTGCTCGACAAAGGTGAGCTTCGGTTGCATCTGCTAGTCAATAGAGTTGGGCTGGCGCATCTCCCAACTCTGGTTCTCCTGATGGTAGGGGTGCAGTGGACACTACATGACTGGACTGAAGGGCCTGTTGTACCCCTTAGAGTTCGACCTCAATTTTTTCATACATTTCCTCCTTTTTGGCTTCTTGTTTCTCCACGATTTCCTGCAAGGCGTCGTTTAGGGATTCTATGATGAAGTCAAAATCATCGATAGTGAGTACAGTCTGCATCTTGGTCACAGTGGGTCTAAATTTCTTCCGGGAAGAAGGTTTTGGGGAAGAAACCTTCCTCTTCTTTAGGGGATTGTTCTCATCTCTAAGCAATGTTACTTTTCCTTGTTTTTGTTCATCTTCTTTGCCATTTATCTCTTCTACTTTGTCATCACCCCCTCGGCCAGGTGATATTGAAGCAGTCTTGCCTGACGCACTGCTTAAGTCTTGGACCTCTTCACTTTTATTCCTTCTACTGTTTTTGGGTGTATCATGTTCTTTGTGTGTGGTATCTGGGATGTCGGGGTCAAACATATCTACAAGGTCTGCGGGAATAAGGAAGTTTGTTGACCAGTCCTTAGTGATATCCTTGAGGTCTTGTTCTGTGAGCTTGTAGTATGAATGAAACTCCTCTTTATGCTCATATTCTTACGCTGTAATGTAGATGACGTGTCGATATGTGTGGAACTTTATCAGGGGTTGGAACCTCTATATGGTGTTTGGAGTCATGCGAGGTTCAACTTCGATGGCTCTCTTCAGCTGGAGGTAATATGTGTGAAAAAAAGCGTTCGAATGCCACTGTTTTCTCATATCACTCGAGTACCATAGCATGGTGAACTTTGCAACAAGTGGCTCGAATGGCTCGATGTCCGAAAAGGTGGCACCTTCCATAATTTCCTAAGAAACAAACATGATGAGGATCAGGAGCCAACTAAAATGGAATTCATAGCCCTGATCATGTGCTTCGTAGAAGTCCAATTCAAGCTGAATAACTAGGTACTTCACCTAGTTCATCTGTAGGCCTTCCACGCACTTCACTACAAGGTCAATGACAAATCCTATGACCTGCGTGGGTTGGTTCATCCTTACTAGATTTCCTACAATTAACTAACATGCTAGGCGCACTACACCATTTTGTATGGAAGCTACCTTGTAGCCTTGTGTCCCCTTCTCAACATCGATGTATGTATCCTTGATCTTCTGTGCTAGTGCACGATCTATGGATTTTCTTGGATAGAATTCTTGCAAATCAGGTCCTTGCAAACTCAATCCTATGATCCTATGGATCAATGTTGGATCGACTGTGATACGAGGGTCAAGCCATAAGTAACCACCACGATAACATGAAAGTAGTAGCTTGACATAGGTGTTAACTTCCTGGTGCCTTCCGAAGTGTGGGATTTTCATTACATTCAGCAGGGTGGACTACGTGAGGTTCATTTTCCATGGCTAGGGGATTATCTTTGAATTATTCCCCTTCATCCTGGTCAATTATTTTTATGGTGCGAGCATGCTATGGTTCTTTCCATCTCTGAGGTTGAAGGCGCTGAACTTCAATGATGTGATATTGTCCTGCTGTGCTCTTACTGCGCATATCCTCTTTGAGAGGTACACAATAACCATGGTGTACTCAAAATATCTTGGCACACTATCTCGACTCACCACATTGGCCAGAGGCGGGATGTAATGGGGCAATATGGTCAATATCAGCTTTGCATTTGCTAGGTCATCTCTGTGTTTGGTTCTCTTCTCTGTTGTTGGTCGGGATGGCCCAGATCCACGAGTAGGTGACAGAGAGGCTTTCACTCCTCTCGTCGACGATGCTTGTACACCCACAGACATTACTCTTTCAGTCATGAGGTTAATGAGTACCTCCTTCACAGACTCTTCGACTGCGCTAAGTTCTTCAGACATACGCGCTCATGGTTGAATCTCTCAGGTTTGAAGAGTAATTAGTCAATGCAACAGGACGGATGATGATAGCATGATGATCACTATGTGGAAGCAACTAATCTATGGGATTAGATTCATGGTTATCAAAAGTGTCCTCGGTGCAAGGTTCGGCGGAATAAATAGATAATGAGGGAACAAATCTCTCCAATGGGCAATAATTATCCATTAACTCAGTTATGTCCGTTATGACGCGGTCCCAACGGTCTGATGGAGAGTTGTCTAACCATAAATTCCTTTCTACCTATTCGGGGGGCCGGTCTAATGGTTATACTGTTCCCAATGGCTATATTTCTTTGCTATGGCGAAGTTCCATGTGACATTGTTCTGATATCCTGATGAAGTTCCTTTTTTGTAAATTTTCCCTTTGCGAAGTTCCCTTTGGAATCTTTTGTAACTTTTCGATCGTTTCTCTCTTCTTACTGAGATTTCGAGCCTTGTTTCCGATGAGCTTCATCTCATTATTCCTCTTTCAATTTTGATTCTTGTATTCTTTTGGAATAGTAACTTCACACTGTTGATATTCTTTCATAGGGTGCATGGGTAATACTCCTTCTCTAGCTAGGGTATATGCTCTACTCTCCTATGCCTCATGTGTCCTTCCAACTTTGACATCCAAGTATCCGGTCCTAAGTAGCTTCGATATATTCTCTTGTTCTTCAATCAACTGTGCGATCCTCCTAGTCATGAAATATTTTAATTCTTTCTTTTTTTGCTCGAAGACTTCTTCTTCTTTCCTTATGGTCTGGTCCTTCTCGATCCAAGGTTTTCCTAGTAACATAGTAAATGGAGCGATATTCTCAATAAATTTAACAACCTCAAAATATTCCTCTGTCGAAGTTCCATGAGCACTCATAGATATATGGGTAAGTCTTCCACATAGGGTCATCATTTTTCCTCTAAATAATCCTATTCCTCCCAATGAAGGAATCATAGCAGGCTCCCCTAAAAGTTCCCAAGTTCTTTCTGTCATGATATTCACATGTGTTTCCTCATCAAGAACACAGTCAATGTCGAATTCTCTTATTCTTTCTTCAATGCACTCTTTTTTTTTTAAGATGTCTGATAAGTTGATATGTCGGTGGTGATTCAGGGTTTCTTTCATCTGTAGCAATATTTTCTTTGATTTTTTCTAGGGTTCTTCCATAATCTCAGTTTTTGGATCTGCCTTAGGGTTTTCTTGGTTCATATTCATTCTTTCAACCTTAGCAATCATTCTATGGAAATCAAATACTTCATGGTCCATAGCTCTACAACAAAGACAATGAGATCTTCTACCATGGAATTCCTTAGCCAGATGTCCCGGTCTTATGCAACTGTAACAAAAGGTTAATCCTCGCTTTATTTTAAATGATCCCCAACCTTTCCTATACTGTGCATTAATATCATAGTAGCTAACCTGCAAAAAAAATATTTCTAGGATCCTGCATCCATTTGTTAGTCCAAACATTCTCTTTATGCATAGGTATAACATATCTTTCACTATTCTTATCAGATCTAATCATATCAAATATTCTTTCATATATTAAAGCCCTAGTTTTTAATCTAGGACAAATCTTATCAAACATACCTAGATCCATACTTTAGAAACAAAAATTTCCACTAATCTTATCTTCATCAGAGAACAAAGCTTCTAGATCTAAATTTTTTTACTATTCTTACCTTTATCAGAGCACAAACCTTGCAGATCTTACCTCTTTAAGAAAAAAATATCACTTTTACCTTTCTTAGAGTAGAAAGTGTTCATATATTACCTATTTTCTTCAGATCAGACTTCTTTTCTTAGCACAAATCTTCACAAATTGAGTAGAATACTGCTCACTAGAGCGACAGATCTATGCACAAAGCTTTCACAATTTCAGGTCAGATCTTCGCACATAGCTTCTTCTTCCTTAGTTCCTAGAAATCATAGTTTCAATCCCCTATTCCATGAATACTTGGCCTCTGAAGTTCCTATCCCCTTGAAGCAATTTACCCTACGCTGGAGAGAGGTATATAGAAATCGACATCGCCCTGGTGAATGTTACTATCTACAAAAATATGTCCAGACACCCACAAATTTGTATTGCATGTTCTGTAATTTGGTAGGACATGATGACAGGGATTATAGGGATTATGACCTCATGCATGAAAGGTCAAGGGATATATACAAAATTCAAGGTGAATTACAGCAAGAAGGAAGCACTATGTAGTATAACTCCCCTGGGAGAAGAAACTTCAACCCTCGTGGTAGATTCCAAGGACAAAAAAGAGGAGGAGGTATGGGTTGAGGTCTCGGACAGATAATCTGTTATAACTACGCATATCCAGGACACTTGGAAAGGGACTGTCATAAACCTTGTACCACTTGCAGCTATTGAAACTCCTTCGAGAATGTTATCGAGGAATGTCCAGCATTGTTGGCTAAACTTTAGGAGAGACGGGGACCTCATCATAACCCACAAATACAACTAATCAAAAAAGAACCTCATGGAGAAGATCCCAGATTAATTGTTATCACTAGAGGAGGCATTGTTATAGCAGAGGATAGAGTGATCCAAGGAAATACTACAAAATAATTAGGAGACAGGAAAGCTACAAAGAAGACACAAGTGTTTGATGCAAAAAAATAAAAACAAATATTTGAGGAGGCGAGAAAAGAATTCAGGGGAGATCAAGGTTCTTCATCAATGACATGACCAAAAGTAAGAGAATATGGAATGCCTCTAGCATTTGTTCAGTCTTCTTTGCCAGGAGAAGGAAAAGAGGTAAGAAAGCTCATGGAATTTGTATATACTTGTATTAAGTTGATTTAGGATGAAAGCGTTGTCCAAGAGATACAAAATTTAATCAGACAGTATGAGCTAGGAAAGATAGATCATTTACTAAATAGAGAAGTACACCAAGTATCAAAAAGGATAAGGACAAACAAGGAACTACACTTGAATGCTCAAATTGGAGAGTATGATATAGACTATGTGGTCCTCGACTTAGGGTTGGAGGTCAATGTCATGACCAAGAAAACCTGGGCACTGATGGGAAAACCAAAGTTGATATATTCCCCTATTAGGCTTAGGATTTCCAACCAACAGGAACTAATCCCCTTTGGTAGATTGGAACATGTCCCTGTGGACATCGACAGAGTAAGGACATTTGCATAATTTGAGGTGATTGAGATAGTTGGTGATAGTTGTCCTTACCCTGCGCTGTTAGGAATTGATTAGGCTTTCAATAATTCCATTGTGGTTGATTTAAATAAAATAAAAATGACGTTTGAAGGAGATGGACTTAGGGTAATCAAACCTTTAGATCTCGATGAAGGTCAGAGATACACAGAACCCATCAGAGAAGAAGACCACACATATGAAATAGAAAACATATACAAATTAACAGCTAGGCAACATGAATACATTAATCCTACGATGGATGGGAATTTGAGCTGGTGAAGTGACAGCGCATGTTCATCGTATTTAGAAGAAGCACTGGAGAATTGGAAGAACAAAATGTACGAAGTATCTACAAGGAGATGTGCTATATTAACTTGAGAAGTTCGTTGGATCGACACAACAGTAAGTAACTTGACCACCTTTGACAGTCTGAATCACTTAGAAGCATTCTTGGTGAACTTTGAAGAAATTGTACCAACACAACAAAGATTGTTGGAAATGGATGAGGCCCTAAAATCAAGTCCAGTGAGATGGTGGGGGACACACAAAAACAATATTACAGACTGGGTACAATGTCACACTTTGATGACAGTGTTATTTTCAGATCAAGTAGAAGGATGCAAAGTTAGATACATAGGTCAAAGTTGCCCGAAAGACCATGTGCGAAGATGTGAGGAAGCCTGGAGCAACATTCCTCAAGATCAATGGGTGCATAAATTTGTCAACACGCTGGACACAACCCCTATCAACTGGTACCTACAAGAAGAAATGCGCCTCATCACTACAAATTGGGAAAGTATGACCCAGAACTTTGTAACTACCTTTTTTTTTGAAATCCAATATCCTACAGTAGATCAAGCATTACAGGTCGTAAGATAGAAAGTGTTAGAGGAGGCACCTAGCCTCCCTTTGGAGGAAGAAGAGGATGAATGGACTACACCCCTTTAGAAGTTGCAAGGCTGTTACAATATAAATGCAGCCGAAGACGATGATCCAAGGAATGTGAACATCATTGAAACATAAGTCCAAAGAGACATAGAAGGACTAGGACTTGAACTACCTTTCATTGGACAACCAATCAAGATCAAGAAAGTCAACATTGGAATAAAGCAAACACCAAAACTTGCAAATGTTGGAGATTATTGGGATGCTGCCATTATTGACAAGATCATAGAGTTGCTACATGAGTATCAAAACTTGTTTCCAACCAAGTTCACTGATATGAAGGGTATTAAAGGGCCCATGGGGGATATGAGGATCCCTTTCAAACCATATTCTAGGCCAATCAAATAGAGACCTTACAAATACAAACCCTAAATATAAGGAGAAAGTGAAAATTGAGCTCGACAGAACGCTGGAAGAAGGAATCATAGAACTTGTTGAAGAGTCAGAATTGATTAGCCCTATGGTGGTACAAGACAAAAAGATAGGAGAGATCAGGGTCTATGTAGATCTCAGGAAGATGAATTATTCCTATTTGCACGACCCATTCCCTACACCATTTACTAACGAAGTGTTAGACAATGTAGGAGGACAGGAGGTATATTCTTTTACATATGGATTTTCAGGATACCATCAGATCCAGATTTCCAAGGAAGATCTCCACAAGACCACATTTGCAATAGAATGAGGATCCTACTAGTATACATTGATTCCATTTGGATTGAAGATGCACCAACCATCTTTTCCAGGGTGGTGGTCGAAGCATTTAAGGAGTTTTTACATAAGTTCCTGGAAGCATATTTTGATGATTGGACTGTTTTCAACATTTTGCAGAATCATATTGAATGTTTAAGACTAATGTTGGATAAGTGCAGGAAGAGTTAGATTGCCTTAAACCTGAATAAGTGCATCTTCGTTTCACCCTTCAGAGTGCTTCTAGGTCATATTGTGTGTAAGCATGGATTGTTGGTAGATCCATCCAAGATTTCCATTATAGTTGATCTACCCCCTCCTACTTCAGTCAAACAGCTGCGCACTACATTGGGACACACTGGATACTACAGGAAGTTCATTAAGGGCTATGCATATATTACATCACCCATGGAGAAGCTTTTGAAGAAATACTATCAGTTTCATTGGACAGAAGAATGCCAACAAAGTTTCAACACACTGAAACAGAAAATGGTTACTGCGCCTATTCCAGTTTTCCTAGATTGGAGTAAGGAGTTTCATGTGCATTTCGATGCATATTCCATTGCATTAGGAGTTGTGTTAGCACAACCAGGAATAGGAGACATCGACCACCCGTTAGAATTTTCTAGAAGAAAGCTATCAACAGTTGAGATTAATTACACCACCACTGAGAGAGAAGGGTTAGCCATGGTGTATGCATTGCAGAAGTTCCGCCACTACTTGTTGGGAGGACACTTTAAAATTTTTACTAATCACTCCGCACTAAAATACTTAGTCAACAAGATAGTTTTGGGGGGAATAATATGGATATGGCTTCTGTTATTTCAGGAATATGATTTTGAGATCGTGGTTAAGCCAGGACGAATGAACAAAGGCCCTGACCACTTTTCGAGGTTGGAACATGGAGAAGAGCCTACTAGCTTGGAGGATATACTGTCGGATGAACAGTTGTTGGCCATTAGAAAAATTGATAATCACTTCACAGAGATAGTCCATTTCCTGTCAACAGGAATGGCACCTAGTGACTATACAATTATTCAGAAGAAACAGTTGGTAGTACGTGCTACATATTTTTCACTTATAGTTGGACAACTATACAAGATGGGACTTGAAAAGATATTGAGAAGATGTGTTATGGAAGCAGAGAGACCATTGATCCTCACAAAATCACATGAAGGCATCACAGGAGGCTACCACTCAGGGAAATAAACAACACAAAAGATTATTAGGGATGGCCTTTGGTGGCCTACTCTACACATAGATGCTAAGGATTATTACAGATCCTGCGATGCATGTCAAAGAGTTGGGAAACCATCCAGAAGAGATGAAATGACTTTAGCACCACAACTGATGCTACAAGAATTCGCAAAATGGACCATTGACTTTGTGGGACCTATAAACCCACCAGGGAAGCACACAGGAGTTAGATACATAATCACTACGACCAAGTATTTGACCAGATGGGCGGAAGAAAGAGAAGTTAAGGATTGTAGTGAAACTACAACTGCATGCTTCATATTTGATGATATCATAACCAAGTTTGGATGCTTGAAGATCCTTATGAGCGATCAAGGAACACATTTCATCAATAAGACCATTGAAGCCTTGACTCAAGAATTTGAAGTTCACCATCAGAAGAGCACATCCTATCATCCACAAGAAAATTGGACAGTTGAAGCATTCAATAAAATCTTGGATACAACGCTGAAAAAGATATGTAGTGTGAACAAGTATGACTAGGATTTGAGAGTACCAGCAGTATTATGGGCCTATAGAACCAATTGCAAGAAACTCACCATGTAGAGCCCCTTCAAATTGGTCTATGGTCTAGAAGTAGTTGTACCCATGGAATATTTGGTTCCTAGTTTGAGAATTGCAGCCTTTATAGATATGGATGACACTAGCACTTTGCAAGAGAGGCTCACGCAGTTGGTTGAACTGGAAGAAGAAAGATTTATTGCAGGATTTTACCAGTAGGTTCAGAAAGAAAGAGAGAACGCCTACCATGACAGACACATAGAAAACAAGGCATTTAAGTAAGGCGATTTGGTATTGGCATATGATAGTAAGTTCATGAAGCATCCATGAATGTTTAGAATGCATTGGCTTGGGCCATATGAGTTTGCTTATGTTACAGAAAGAGGAGTTACGCAGTTGAAGACTTTGAATGGAGAATGGAAGGAGGGATTAGTGAATGGGAGCCAGTTGAAATTGTATTGTGACAACCAGTTGCCTCGCAGCTCTCAGTAAAAGAAAAAGGAAAAAGGTCTAGGTACCAGGTGTAGTTGAAACTGGGTACCAAACACAGAAAAGACAGACTGCACAAGGAAGGAAAGGAGGACTAGAGATGGAATAACAGGCTGCCTCGCACAGTCTGAAGTCACAGTAAAATAGAAGAATCAGATCTAAAGTGCCTTGGGACGAGTCACATGTGAGTGTTGGGGGCCTATTGGCCCTTGGTTATGGAAGCAATCAAATATTAAGGACGAGAAGGTGAAATGTGAACTGCATGGAAGACACAGTGACTGATACTCGATCGAAGTGAGAAGAAGAGCAGAAAAGATAGTGCAAAGTGAGAGAAATCAGTTTTTTGGACGAGAAGATCGAGGATGACAGATCTGAAAGGGATATGGATTGTGGACAACTCAGCAAGTGGAAAAATATACCGTTGGATGCTTTGGAGCACTACGTGAGAAGGAAGGAAAGACAGGTTGGAGAAGCCCTAAAAATGCGAATCAACTTGACCTAGGGTTTTGGTATCTAGGGTTTTGACACTTAGGTCTCAGCCTAAGGCTATCAGTGAGATATTGTAATATATAAATAAGAACCTAGATGAGGGAAGAGGGTTGGTTCTAGTTTTTGTTATTGGCATGAGCGATTATTTTTGTGTGAGAGAGAAGTGCCAGGTGTAAGAGTTTTTTGGTATTGTAATATATTTAGCTGAGTGCAAAGATAAACCCTACAGTTGTGTGCACAGGGAGGGGAGAGATAGAGAGGAGAAGAGAGAATATATGCTAGTTGAGAGCATAGACAAGAACTATATGCTTCATCTTAATATATTATAAAGCACAGTTATGTGGACGTATCCCTAGGGAGAGGGTGAACCACATATATCTTGTGTTGTGTGTGATTGATGTTGTGTTCTCTGTCATTTGATATGCTGCTATTGTGATATTGAGTAGATTTGAAGTATAAATTGTGAAATAGGTTTAAGGAAGATAAAGAATACTAGATGACTATGCATTGTTGCTGTGAATCCATTATACATTCCCTCTGGTTGTAGACACATGTGTCCTGCAACCCCCTATAGCTACTTCGGGTGAGACTACATCTTCTTTGGAGGTTTTGCCGAAAGGGCCAGTAGTTAGGGCTTGTTGGTGCACTCTTAGAGTTGAACTCTGGGTCTGTCCCTGTGCCAACAGAGTTCATAGGAAATGTAAGTTGTTGCTATAGTTGTGGAGGTGGAGGGAGAGCAGGCGGATTAAATCCTGGTAGAAACTGAGAGATATTGGAAGGGTATTGTGGGTAGGTGGCAAAGGTTGTTGGATGAAAGGTAACATTCTCATATGAAGGCCCCCTACATCCTTATTTTCAATGCTAGATTTGTGGTTGCTGAGGTGACCATTGAGGGTAAGACATTGGAGGTACCCATTGCTATTGTGAATATTATGTGGTAGGATCTACAAGCATATTAGTATTTTGTTGTCTCCATGCCCTCTTGGGGGGGTATGATGTTTCCTGAGGTTCTCCCCCTCCCTTGAAAATGGATTTTAGTCTAGGTAAAGAAGGGAATTCATTGGTAGGGTGATATTTTGTACATAGGCCACAAGTTTCAACAACATTAATAGGACATTCCTTTTCAGAATGTATTTTCCTACATCGAGGACCAAAAATTGCCAAAGTAGAATTTTCTTCTTGTTGTTTTCTTTTGATTTTAATGGTATCAATTTGGGAGATGATGGTGTTGAGGATGTATATTTTGAAATTTTCTAGTAGATTCCCCAATTCTATCCTAGTAACACCCCATGGTGTGGGTTTAGTAATTCTATTTATAGGATCCCTTACACTTTTTCCTGTTTTGGCTTGACTGCGGGAGTATCTTTTACAATATTCTGCAATGTATGAAAATGGATTTTGATACGCATATCCAGATCTCATGAGGTTTAGTACCTCAATGCAATCATACCTTACACCTTTTAGGAATATGGTGCTAACTGTGGATGTGTCTAAGGCAAATGTTTTTGTCTTTTGGTAGTTGTATAGGAACCTTTCTAGTTAATCTTCCAAAATTTCTTCCTCAGACTATTGCATTTTAAATATGTCATTCCTAGCATCCATAGGTATACAATAATCTTCATATTTATGGAGGAAAGTCTCCTTCATGCCATCCCAATATAATATAGTGTTTTCTCCTAAGCTCATAAACCACCTTAATGCTGAGTCTTTTAGTGTGGTTGGAAAGAGTTTTAGCTTTTGTGCATTATCAGTGTGATTATAACTCCTACATAGTATATCAAATTCAAACAAAAATGAATCAGGATCTTATGTGGACATGCCATGGAAGTGAGGTAGTGAGGATAGTGGAATATTCTTCATAGAAACATCTCTAGTGATGTCTAATATTGGGAATCCAAATGTCTCGGTTTCTTTGTTTGCATTTCCCTCTTCATCTGCCATATCTCCAAATAACATGTTGTAGGGTGTTGGTGATGTCTCCCCACTAAGTGATGGTTCTACCACTGGGTTTTTTGGTATATCCAACTATTCCAATAACTTGTGTATTTCTCCAATGGCAGATGCAGCTTCTTCTATCAATGCCTCTGTCTCTTTTCCAGCTTCTCCTTCTTATGGGGTTGCCAGTGCTTCCTTTTTTGCTTGTTGTATTATGTTTTTAATCTGAACAATAGCTTCAGATTTGGTGCCTTTGGCTGTTGTTTCAATTGTTTCCTTTGAACCTACTCCTCTAAGAATTGTTCTTGCACAAAAATGAGCTTAATTAGTNGGGGGGGGGGGAGTTTCTTGTTGTTTTTTTTCTAATGTTTCTGAAATTTTGGAGGCAATAAATCTACCTTTACTATCCCTATGTCTACTCATAAGAAGAAGAAACTCTAATACTAATGAAACACAAAATTTTAACTACCAAAAGTAAGAGGACAACCTGACTTTGGAGCATCCCCACCAAAGTGGATGCATGGATTCTTACCTCTTGTCTTACTGTCTTCTCTCTGCCCTCAGGTTGTCCTTAAATCCAATCCAAACTCATCAAACCAATGAAATTCAAAATGATACCTATTACTGTTTACAACTCCCCAGAAACGGAGCCAAAATGTTGGTGTATATATATGCTTAGTATATTGCACTTATTTATATGTCAATCCGGGATTCATAATCAAAAGAGTTGTTACACTATATGTGCCGAAAACAGGTAACCTATCTATGTATGTTGTATCTAGCTCAATCAGGAAATAATTAATAACATCACACTCTGTTTTTGGAATATCTGAATACTTCTCACAACTTCAAACTTAGAAGATAAAGATTATAGTAAAACTCTCAAACAAATACTCAATTGAAAAGGTTCTTTCTTAGATAACAAGTCTGTTCATTATAGGCTCATGAAATGAAGAGAAGAACCGAGACCTTGCTTCATGTAGCAATGGAATTCACATAGAAATTAACAATTCACTCTATTTACTCTTGTAAAGAAACCAATCATGACCTACTCAATTCCAATCAAACCTTCCTCAATACAAGAGACAGTCAATATGATTGAAATAATTCACTACTGAAGCATGAAGGTGATAGATGAAGTCTTATGGTTCCTGTACATTCTGAGGAAAACACAATTACAAATTCAAAACAATAAAAATGGCTTATTTAACAACCCCAAACATATATCCAACTTTTGTTAACTAAACATCACTCTGCATAAATGGAAATAGGATTATCTACTATGCTTAATGCATAATTGTTCATTCACACTCATCCAAAATCAAATCTATTTAGAATTATGTATTGTACTTAGGAAATTTCATACACTTAGAATCATTTGCAACACACAACTATTATATTTTCACACTCACACAATTAACTTATGCCACACAAAGACCTATACATGGAGGCTTACCTTGGTTGGGGCAGTGGGAGCTTACCAAACCAACAAGGTACCTCTAAATAAATTACAGACTAAACCACTTTACTCTTATCCACGAATTGCACAATCTAGCATTTGTATTCCTTCAATTGATCAAGTGAATCAGTAATTAAACATTTCATTTCTCATCATAACAGTGTATACCATTCTCTACTTACTACCTATTATCTACACAACATCCATTTTAAATAAGGTCAGCCATTATAATCAAGGTTTGAGGATAATTATCAAATTTTTACAAAATATTACAATTGGTGAATCATATCATATCTCAAGGAATGGACTTCATCCTCATGAAACGAAGTGATTGAGTGATGAAGTATATCGTGATCTTCAAATGATCCAAGGATACTTATATCCAACTAATTTCTTGGAATCATCACCAACATACTCATTCAAAACGTTAATGATGTACATAGGTGTTTAGTACCACAGTAGCACAATAATAGATCTGAGTACCAGATCAGTGCAACGGTGGTACCAGAATAGGGGCAGATTTGGTACCAGATCAATGCAAAGGTGGTATCATATCAACGTGGTGTTGGTACTGGGTCACTGCAGTGTTGGTACCTGATACGTCGGAGTACCAGAATAGAAAAATTGGTTGTTGCAGTATCAAACTGGCAGAAGTACCAGATGAAGTGATGCCTTGTCATGAAGTTGCTTAATAATAATCAAAGTAGTTATGAGCATAAACAATCAACCATTTAATCCCAGTTAATCAAGAAATCAAACAAATCATTTTTTTAACATAGGTTACATCTTTATGAATATAGATAAGGTCACAAGGTAGGTTTTTGAAGGAAACAAAAAACATGTGCACATGTCAGAGGTAAAATCGACCTAGATAGAAGATAATATAGGGTAATAAAGGTGTCAAAATGGAGACTCAACACTTTTCAAGAAGAAATATACATGGAACAACCTTCTGGCTATGTCCATAATGACTCTAGCCTTGTTTTTTGCCTTAACAAATATCTTTATGGTCTTAATCAAGCTCCCCAAGCTTGGTATGCCAAAATGGACAACTTTCTCATTGACACTCGATTCTCTAGATGCCATTCTGATCCTGATGTCTATACCAAGAAAGTAGGAATCCATCTCCTAATCCTTGTCCTTTATGTTGATGACCTTATCCTTTCTGGTAGTGACTCAAAACTTATAAACCATGTGAAAACCATCCTTAAGAAGAAATTTGAAATGACAAACTTAGGTTTTTTTCACTATTTCCTTGGCCTCCAAGTTTTGTAAACCAATGAAGGAATTTTTATTTCCCACTCTAAGTATGCATGTGACCTTCTTCGTCTCTTTCACATGGATGATTGTAAGCCAACCCCTTCTCCCTTCCAATCTGGAGTCAAGCTTACAGACACCTGTACTTCTCCCAAAGTTGATGCCACCCTATACCATCAGTTAGTTGGTATCCTCTTATACTTCACTCATACCCATCTTGATCTTTCCTTTTCTACTGGTCTTATTTCCTGGTATATGAAAACACCCAATGAAATCCATTGGAAAGCAGTTAAAAGGATACTTTTCTATGTCCATGGAAAATTTCAGTTCAGGATACATTACAGTTCATGGGGGACTCCTTTATTGGTTGGTTTCACAGATTCAGATTGGGCCAATGGCCCTGATGATCAGAAGTCTACTGCAGGTTATGTTTTCAGCCTTGGTTCAGGACCTGTCACTTGGGCCTATAAGAAACAATATGATATTTCACTTTCTTTAGCAGAAGTAGAGTACTGAGCAATGGTAAATGCAAGTCAGGAAGCCTTGTGGCTTTGACAGATCCTTTCAGAGTTTGGATTTCAACAACAACATCTGACCAGCCTTTGGTGCGACAATCAGAGTTCCATCAAGATCGTCAAAGACCCAGTTCAACATGAATGCAGAAAGAACATCGATTTACACATGAACTTCATCAGAAATCTCATTCATGATCAAGTTATTGAAGTTCTCTTTTTCCCTACAGAAGATCAAGTTGCATACATTTTCACAAAGTCTCTTAGCAGCCCCTANCCCTACAGAAGATCAAGTTGCATACATTTTCACAAAGTCTCTTACAGAAGCAAATTTTTCCAAACTTCGATCTATGTTAGGAGTTTAGGAATTTGTCATTAACGGGGGATAGGCTCTAATGCCTCCTTACTTCTCCTATTGTGTCACTATTGTAAATCCTTCAATCCTATCCCAAGTTTTTCTTAAGGGGGGATGTTAGGATATTTAGAAACTTAGGAATTAATTAAAATCTACTTGGTCTAATGTGTCGTTATGTAAAAGTGTGTTTCTTAGTGTGTTTCTTTAGTATGCATTAGTATGAATTTGTAGTTAGGAAATCCGACAGTCACGATATATTCCCAACATAGAGTGATTTGACGTTTCATATTCTCCTCGATATTAATGACTATTGATCGATGTATTAACACTCGATTGGTCCATGATCTCTATTTAAAGAGAATGGAGGGTCATTTTTCGATGATCGATTATGAGAAACTCTCTTGTAAAATCTCTCAGTAATCATTTTCGTTTGCATTAATAAACTGCTCCAAGTGGCTGCATTGGTTGGGGTCGTGGATGTTTCCCCGTGGTGTTTTTACCACGTCAAAACATCGATGTGTTGATATTTGATTTGGTTGTGTGAGTGGTTACTGAAGATGTTCGTCCTATGTTGAAATACCTGTGTTGTCAAACAGACTCACACAGGTGACTATGGGGGTATACCGCGGTACCTAGGAAAGATGTGAGATCATGCTTTGTAGAGTATATGTTGGGACAGGGGCAAACCCAGGGTTCAACTCCAAGAGTGCACCAAAAAACCCTAAATACTGGCTCTTTTGGCAACACCTGCGAAGCAAATGCAATCTCACCCGAAGAAATTATGAGGGGGTTGCAGGACAAAGATGTCTACAACCAAGGGGAATATCAAGTGGGTTTAATACAATGACATCACAACATTCATATATCACTTATCAACTTGGATCTACTCTGCACATCTACTTATCAGATCTAAAATAGTAATGCAATCATAGTATATCAATGACAGAGATAGAATACCAATCACACACAACACAAAATATATGTGGTTCACCCTCTCTCTAGGGCTATGTCCACATAACTCTACTTTATAATGTATTAAGATGAAGCATACAGTTCTTGTCTGTGCTCTTAGCTAGCAGATCTTCTCTTCTTCTCCTCTCTTTCTCTCCCCTTCCTGTGCACGCAACATAAGGGTTGATCTTCGCACCCAGTTGAAGATCTTACAATACTAGAAGGCTCTCACACTTAGCACTTTCCTCTTACATAACAATAATCTCTCATTACATACCAACAACAACGAATGAAAAACTAGATCGACCCTCCTTCCTTCATGTATGTTCTTATTTATACATTACAATCGCTCAACGACATCCCTAGGTCAAAACTTAGGTGTCCAAAATCATAGATACCAAAACCCTAGGTATCTAAAACCCTAGGTCAACTTGACTTGTACTTTCAGGGCTTCGCCAGCTTGTCTTTCCTTCCTTCTCATGCGGTGCTCCAAAGAATCTAATGGTGGATTTTTCTTCTTGTTGAGTTTTCCATGGTCCGTCTTTCTTGCTTATCTATCATCCCTGATATCCTCGTCCAACGACTTACATCGCTCTGTCTTTTCTGCTCTTTTTCTCACTTTGACCAAGTATTTGTCACCGTATCTTCCGCAAACGTCACATTCTCCCTTTTCTTCCTTGATCTTCACATACTTCCATAACCAAGGGCCAACAGGCCCCCAACACTCACCTGTGACTCGTCCCGAAGCACTTCGAATCTTAGCTTCCTGTTTCACTTCGACTTCATACTACACAGTGCAGCCTCTGCTTTCTGTTTGATGTCTCCTCTCCTTCCTTGTGTAGATTGTATTTTCTATGTCTGGTACCCAGTTTCACCTGCACCTAGTACCTAGACCCTTTTTCCCTTGTGTTTACTGAGGGTTGCAGGGTAGATGGTTGTCATAGTGCAATTTCATTCGGCTCCCATTCACTAATCCTTCCTTCCATTCTCCATTCAAAGTCTTCAATTACAAAACTCCTCCTTCTGTAACAGAGGTGATCTCGTATGGCCCTAGCCAATGTGTTCTGAACTTCTGAGTATGTTTGTTGAACTTACTGTCATATATCAGTACTAGATCATCTTGTTTAAATTCCTTCTTCTTGATGTGTCTGTCATGATAGGCCTTCTCTCTTTCCTTCTGAACCCGCTGATGGAATCTTGCAACAAATCTGTCGTCCTCCAATTCGACCAATTATGCAAGCCTCTCTTGAATAGATCATGTGTCATCCATATCTGTAAAGGAAATAATTCTTAGGCTTGGTACCAAATATTCCATTGGAGAAACAACTTCAAGACCATATACCAACTTAAAAGGTGTCTTCATTGTCAAATTCTTGCAAGTGGTTTTATAGGCCCATAATACTGTTGGTACTCTTAGATCCCATTCATCCTTGTTCACACTGCAAATATTTGTTAGCATTGTCTCCAAGATCTTGGTGAATGCTTCAAATGTCCCATTTTCTTGTGGATGGTAAGGCGTGCTCTTCTAATGGTGGACTGCAAATTCCTCAGTCAATGATTCAATTTTCTTATTGATGAAATGTGTTCCTTGATCACTCATAAGGATATTTGCGCATCCAATCCCTGGTTATGATGTCATCAAATATAAAGTGTGCAACTGTAGTTGCACTATAGTCCTTAACTTCTCTTGCTTCGAACCATCTGGTCAAGTATTTTGTTGTTGTAATTATGTACCTTGCTCCTGTACACTTTCCTGGTGGGTTTATAGGTCCAACGAAGTCAATGGCCCATTTCTCGAATGCTTGTAGGGTCAGATGTGGTGTTAATGGAATTTCATCTCTTTTGGATGGTTTCCCAACTCTTTGGCATATGTCGTAGGCTCTGGAATAGTCTTTAGCATCTCTGTGTAAGATAGGCCACCAAAGGCCAGCTCTAAAAACCTTCTGCGCAGTTGCTTTTCCTACGTAATTTCCTCCTGCGATGCCTTCATGAGCTTCTGTAAGGATCAGTGGTCTCTCTTCCTCCATAAAACACCTTCTCAATATCTCATCAGGTCCCATATTGTATAGATGTCTAGATATAAGTGAGAAGTCTGCAATGCACACTACTCGCTGTTTCTTCTGAGGAATTGTATACTCACTAGGTGCCATTCATGTTGATAGAAACTAGACTATCTCTACGAAGTGGTCATCAATATTTCTAATGGCCAGTAATTGTGCATCCAGTAGTGCATCTTCCAAACTGGTCATCTCTTCGCCATGTTCCAACCTTGACAAGTGGTCAGGACCTTTGTTCATTCTTCCTGGCTTAACTACGATCTCAAAGTCATATTCCTGAAATAGTAGAAGCCATATGCATATCCTTCCCCCCAACACTGGCTTGTTGACTAGGTATTTCAACACAGAGTGATCAGTAAACATTTTAAAGTGTCCTCCCAACAAGTAGTGGTGAAACTTCTACATCGCATACACCATGGCTAACCCTTCTCACTCAGTGGTGGTGTAATTGATCTTAGCAATTGATAGCTTCCTACTAGAAAACGATAATGGGTGGTCAATATATCCTTCTCCAGGTTGTACTAAGACTGCTCCTAAAGTGATGGAAGATGCATCAACATGCACATGAAACTCCTTGGTCCAGTCTGGGAAAACTAGAATAGGCGCAGTAACCATTTTCTGTTTCAGTGTGTCGAATCTCTGCTGGCATTCTTCTGTCCAACTAAACTGACACTCTGTCTTCAAACTTTTCTCTATGGGTGTTGTGATATAAGCATATCCTTTAATGAACTTCTTGTAGTATCTCGTGTGTCCCAGTGCAGTGCACAGCTGTTTGACTAAAGTAGGAGGGGGTAGATCAACTATAATAGAAATTTTGGATGGGTCTACCATAAACCCTTTCTTGCATACAATATGACCTAACAACACTCCAAATGGTGAAAATAAGTTTCATTTCTTCAAGTTTAAGGAAATTTGACACTGCCTGTATTTATCCAACATTAGCCTTAGACATTCAATATGATTTTTCAATAAACTAAAAATAGTCCAATTATCAAAATATGCTTCTAGAAATTTATGCAGAAATTCCCTGAATGCTTCGACCACCACCCTAGAAAAGATGGTTGGGGAATTCTTCAATCTAAAGGGAATCATTGTATATTGGTAGGATCCCCATTATGTTGCAAATGTGGTCTTATGTAGATATTCCTTGGCAATCTGGATATGATGGTATCCTGAAAATCCATATGTAAAAGAATATACTTCCTGGCCTCCCACATTATCTAACACTTCGTCAGTGAATGGTGTAGGGAAGGGGTCATGCAAAAAATCATCATTCATCTTCCTGAGATCTACGTAGATCCTGATCTCTCCTGTATTCTTGTCTTGCACTACCATAGGGATAATCCATTCTGACTCTTTGATAGGTTCTATAATCCTTGCTTCCAACATTCTGTCAAGATCAATCTTCACTTTCTCCTTATATTTAGGGTTCAATCTATAAGGTCTCTGTTTGACTGGTATTGCATTTGGCTTTAAAGGAATCCTCATCTCTCCCATAGGCCCTTTAATTCCTTTCATATTAGTGAACTTGGTTGGAAACAAGTCATGATATTCGTGTAGTAGTTCTATAATCTTGTCAAAGGTGGCATCATCCCAATAGTGTCCAACATTAGCAAGATTTAGGGTCTGTTATGTTCCAATATTGACGTTCTTAATCTTGATTGGATGTCCAATGAATGGTAACTCGACTCCTGTTCCTTCCACAACTCTCTGGCCTTTTGTTTCTACGATGTTCACCTTCCTTGGACCATCATCTTCATCAACATTGATGCTGTAATAGCCTTGTAGTTTTTGAAGAGGCACAGTCCATTCGTCCTCTTCTTGTTCCAAAGGAAGGCTAGATGCCTCCTCGAATAATTTTTGTCTCACAATCTGTAATGCTTGATCTACTGAAGGATATTGATTTTCAAATAAGAAGTTGGTTATTGAATTCCGAGTCATACCTTTCCAATTTGTAGTGATGAGGCACAACTCTGCTTGAAGGTACCAGTTGATAGGTGCCGTGTCCAGCGTGTTAATGAATTTGTGCACCCACTATTCTTGAGGAATGTTGCTCCAAGATTTCTCACAGCTTCTCACATGGTACTTTGGACAACTTCGACCTGTGTATCAAACTTCGCAGCCTTCTACTTGTGCTGAGAATTGCATTTTCATCAGGGTACAACATTGTACCCAGTCTACAATGTTGTTTTTGTGTGTCCCCCACCATCTTGTTGAGGTTGCTTTCAGGGCCTCATCCATCGCCAACAATATTTTTTTCATTGGTACACTTTCTTCAAAGTCCTACAAGAAGGTTTCTAAAGGATTTAGACCATCAAAGGTGGGTAAGTTACTTACTGTTGTGTCGATCTAACGAACTTCTCTAGTTAATCTAGCACATCTTCTTGTAGATAATCCGTACATCTTATTATTCTAGTTCTCCAGTGATTATTATGAGTCTGATGAACATGTGTTGTCACTTCACCATCTTAGGTTCCCATCAGCTGTAGGATTAATGTAATCATGTTGTCTGGCTGTTAGCTTATATATGTTTTCTAGTTCATATGTGTGGTCTTCTTCTCTGATAGGTTCTGTGTATCACTGACCTTCATATGGATATAAAGGTGCAATGACCCTAAGGCCATCTCTTTAAAAAGTCATATGTATTTTCTTCAAATCAACCACAGTGGAATTATTGAAATCCCAATCAATTCCTAATAGTGCAGGGTAAGGATAGCTATCATCAACTATCTCAATTACCTCAAAATCTACAAACGTCCTTACTCCATCGATGTCCATAGGGACATGCTCCAATCATCCAAAGGGGATGACATCTTGCTGATTGGCCATCCTGAGCCTAATAGGGGAATAGATCAACTTTGGTTTTCCCATCAGTGCCCAAGTTTGCTTCGTCATGACATTGACCTCCGAGCCTAATTTGAGGACCACATAGTCTATCTCATACTCTCCTATTTGAGCATTCAAATTTAATTCCTTATTAGTCCTTCTCTTCTTACCGATTTTATGTACTTCCCTATTCAGTAAGGGATCTATATTTCCTAGCTCATATTTTCTTATTAAAGTTTGTAGTTCTTGTACAACGCTTTCATCCTGAATCAACTTAATAGAAGTATATAGAAATTCCATGAGCTTTCTTACCTCTTTTCCTTCTTTTGGTGAAGCATACTGATCAAATTCCAGAGGCATTCCATATTCTCTCACTTATGGTCTTGTCTTCGATGAGGAACCCTGGTCTCCTCTGAATTATTTTCTTACCTCCTCAAACATTTGTCTTTCTTTCTTTCCATCAAACACTTGTGTCTTTGATCTAAAAATGAAGAAGACTTGAAAAACTTGAAAACTTATTGCAAGTGAATGTTATGTGTTTAAATAAAAAGGATCAGTTTGCAACACATAAATTAAAGGATTACTTATGCAAATTACACATAGACAGCAGCATAATCAATGAACATAAACACATAAGCACAACAATTGATAAAGGAGTTCACCCCTCTTATGGGCTACATCTCCTCGTCCAGCTTCCAATGGATCATTATTATTAATTGCTCAAAAAGTGCTCAAAAACATGTCTTACAATGCTCAAACTGACAAATCGACTGCTCCAATGGCTTCCCAGCGTCCCAAAACCCCTGTCTGGGCTCTTTCGGAACCTCAATCGGTTGAAAAATGAAGAATTTAGGCCTCCTGGAAGTATCCCTCTTCAACTTGTTGTATCTGCATCTACAAAACGCACCCTTTCTGATTGAACCTGGCTCACACGCATTATATGACGTAAAAACCCAGCACCGGGTGCAACCGCACCAATGGTGCAAACTGTAGAACAGTTAAGGGCACGCCAGCCCCTAACCACCTCGACACCTGGGCATATGGCGCATATGACCGTGCTCTTGGAAAATAAGTGGTTATACGGTTGCAACGGGTGTAACCAACCCCCCCGCGCTCTGATTCGTGGGCACATGGTAATACAAATATACAACATCGCGACCGGGGGCTCCACACATTGTAAACCCCGCACGCATTGATACATTATAATACACTGTTATGGTTAATAAAATAAAATTTGTGCCACATTTTAATATATGTTCATATGTGTATAATGGAACCTCGGGTTGGGGCTAGGCCCCGGCCCGACCCCCCCGCGCCAATGTAAACAATGCAAACATAAATATATGTAAACACATATGCCTATCAAGAAACAACTCGTGACCCATTGGTCGGGCGGTCGTGCAAAGGCGTTAGGTGTTGGGGAGGTCCGGGGGTCGAACCCCATGGCCTCCAATACATTTTACATATGACACCAATAACCAAATAATGAGCGACACGTGGCACCCTCGAGTTGGGCCACGTGTCCTCACACAATTTTCCAGCTACATGACATGTGTCACTCTCAGATTCGATGGTCATCAACCAAAAAAAACCTACCATGTCACCACTGTATAGCCGTACGGTCTGTACGGTCCTACCACGTCAGACTGTACGGACTGTACGGATTGGTACAGTCAGCATCAAATGTTTTTTCTTGTTTGGCTTGGCAAACAGATTGCGATATCTTCTTCATACGGAGTCCATTTGACAAAGTAAATATACCGCTGGAATTAGGAAGGCGAGATGGACGCAATGACACTATTTTCGTCGCATTCCGAGCACTTTGAAATTTGAGCAAATTTTGATCCCCTGATCACACCTCCCCATTGTGAAGCTTTTGGACCTCCAAAAGAATATCGCAGTCTATGTGAAGATGAGGGTATAGTTCCCTCACCCTTCCAACCTCAATCCAATTAGCCTTGCTTGGATTCGTCCCTTTAAGACCAACTCGCAAAT
>SNQJ01S0073128.1:1619-15441 GCA_010110895.2 Picea sitchensis | reverse complement strand
TTATTATTTAAATAATCATTTTTTACTTTGTCACTTCACTTTATTATTTAAATACTCTCTTCTTTGCAATCACTTTGACTACTTTGACCTTTTGGGACTTCTAGATGACTCATGAGGGTTCTCCAACTTCACATGGCCATAACTCTCTAACCGTGAGGAGTTATGTGGCATTCCACATACCACCAGAAATGGAATGACATGTACTATCCATATAGAATATTATTACCTACAAATATGTCAAAAATCATACTATTATACATCAAAAAAACTTGGGTCCATTACCTAAACCTTTTTTCTACCAGAATTTGCTACCGGACTTTCTTCAAGGGTTGACATCAATGACAACCAACCAAATTAATCAACAATACCCCCTTTGGCATTGATGGAAACACTCTGATGAAATACTGAAATCATATCACTCATTCTCCCCCTGGAACCATGCTTTCATCTCTGTGACCAATGCTCCCCCTAGATCCATGCCTCTGTCCTCTACATCTGATAAATCTCTCCCCCATTTTTCATCAATGGCAAAGATATATTTCCATTTGGGGATGCTCCCCCTAAATGACTCGTCTGATCTCCCAACCTGAACTATCCTATTTATGGTGCTTCCTCATGTACATCTAAGACATATAATATAAGTATTCAAAATCATTCATTTTGGAGTAGAAATAAATCTGAGTCTCCAGTGAAGATACTCAAAGGCTTCCCTTGGAAGCGGTTTTGTAAATATGTCTGCCACTTGTTCTTTTGTGCCCACATATTCAACTCTGATGGTATTTTATGCAACCTGTTCCCGTAGAAAGTGATACTTGATTGGAATATGATTTGTCTTGGAGTGCGTCATCGGGTTCTTTGAGATATTGATGGCGCTTGTATTATCACAATAGATTGGAATGGGCTTATCATACTCAACCTGTATATCTATCAGAGTTTGTTTTATTCATAGAACATGTGTACAACATGTTGTTGTTGCAATATACTCTGCCTCACTTGTAGATAATGATATTGATGATTGTTTCTTTCTTATCCATGATACTAAACACTCACCCAAGTAGAATGTTGTTCCACTGGTGCTTCATCGATCATCAATGCAACCTGCCCAATTTGCATCTGTGTAGGAAATAAGTGATAGATCCTTTCCTTTTGGATACCATAGTCCAAAATGTTTTGTTCCTTTGAGATATCTGAAAATCCTCTTCACTGCTAATACATGTGATTCCTTTGGTGCTTCTTGAAATCGTGCCACCTGTCCAACTTCCCGCATTACATATGGTCTGGATGTTGTCACATATAGTAGGCTACCAATCATTGACTTGTATTGCCTCTGATCTGTAGATTTTGAATCATCATATTTTCTCAACTTGTAGCTAGTTTGCATGGGAGTGATAATTGGTTTGCAATCTTCCATTCCGAACCTCTTTAGCATTTCTCTGATATACTTGTTTTGAGAAATAAAAATTCCTTGGTTTCTTTGATGTATCTTGATGTAGAAGTTGTTGTATGTGCTTTCTTTCCATAGTTCATAGGGAGTTTTGTCATTTTTTTTTTCTGAGCATTACTCTATTTTGAACTTGAACTGTTGTATGCACTGCATGTGTCCAAAAAATATCTATCAATTTGGAATCCATTAGCATTGTTCGAGCCATTTCCTGTGTAATTATCATCCATTATGATAATTTTCCTTTGTCTTTGAACCAATCTTTGAACCAATCTATGAATCCATTATCTCATCCATACTGTCCAAGAATCTACTTGTGCAACTGCCCATAATGATGACCCATTTATCACTATACTATCATGAAGTCTTGATTAATCCATCAAATTGTACTTCTGCTAACTGACTACTCTGGATCTGTCTTCTCAAACTCTGCAAGTTGCTCGAAGGATGGTTCTTTGGTCTATCTCATCTATTGCATAGATGCCCACTGTCTAATATTCATATTACCTAGGAGTCTCTAAGTCATATGGCTCAGAACAATTCCTACTCTGATTTGTATTCATCATCATCTTCATTAGTAGATTCATCATCATATTCATTGGTAGGTTCATCATTTCTCTGAGCTCTGAATTATTTCTTTCTTTCTGTGGATTCATATTTCACTACAATGCCTGAAAGTACAATATATTGAACCTATCCTTATATACCTGTCCTTCTTTTCTTTTAGTTATTTTCCAAACCTTTCTATATCTGACATCTTTATTTTTCTCTGTAGAATTTTATTCATCTCGTTTTATTTCCAATATTGCAATCTCTGGGACCTGGTCTTTGTTCACTTGTTCTTCGTGTTTTCTTATCCATACTTTCTTATATCTGAAATCAATGTTATATTTCATGGAAGTACCAATCATGCTTCTACAATCACTAGCTATGTGTCCATAGTTATGACATTTGTAACATTCAATGTTACATGGGGCCACATATGCACTTCTTGCTTGAACATTTCTTTTATAATCCCTACAATCTGAAACCTTATGTCCAAAATTATTACAATAAAAACAATGACCATAAAAGAAATTTCATACCTGGGAGTGAATTATCTTCTTTGTGGTGTAGTCCTTATGAATTTTTGCCTTGACTGATCATTATCATGATTGAAGCTTCTTTGTGGTTTGAACATGAATGGTCTTCTTGAATATGTATATTCAATAGTTTTCTTAGATTCAGGTTGACCATGATTCCTTCCTTTGAGTACTTCTGCATAAATCTTTCTATTTTCTTCATTCTTCTTTTCTAGCAACCTTGAGTGCTTCTCTTCATTCTCTATAACTGATGTTATGTTTTTGTCTCTTCAACATTCTTGTTGAGCTTGACGACTTTGAATCTTAGTGTGACAACTTCTTCTTAAAGAATCTCAACCTCTTCTTCTTTCTTCATTATCTGAGACTTCATGACCTCTTCTATTCTATTTTCTTCTTCAAGTTGTATTTTCAATGTAATTATTTCTTCTTCGAGTCTTCTCTCTTATTGACCATACTCTTCCTCAAGTTGGTTTAAGTCATCAGTTCTTTCCTTGAGATGATTCGTCAGTATATTTTCTCTCTTTTATACTTCTTCCTTTTGTGTTTTTATGTTGGCTTCTAAACACTGCTTTTGATATTCTAGAGTTTCTTCAATTCTTCTGGCCTCTTCTAGCTGATTTCTTAAATTCTTGATGACCTGCTGAGCCTTTTCAGAACCTTGAACACTTTCATTTTTCTTCATCAATTCTTTCTTGGGTGACTTGTTTTATTCTCTTTCTTTCTTTAGATATTCAATTTAACTGGTCAATTGTTCTCTGTAATCAACTTCTGCTTCTTCATACTCTTCCTCTTCTGAATCTATGTGACATGATGATCATCTTTCTTCTTGTTCTGTACCTACATCTTCTTTGGAATTTTTTGATTCCATGATGGGTGAAGAATATACATTATGTAACTTATCCTAAATTTCTTTGGTCAATGAACATTTACCAACCTTTTCTCCTACCAGATTAGGTAATCCTTCCAAGATGAAATCCATTGTTATTTTGTTATTCTTCTTCAATTCCTTATTGGTTGTAGTCTTTTCCCTTTTTGAACTATCATATCTAGTAACAAATGATAGCCAAATATAATGTCCCTGTGCATGTAAAAATAATTTCGTCCTTATGCTCCACATCTCATACTTTAAACCATTCTGACCATTAAACATTGGTACTCCATTCTCAGAATAATCCATGATCTCCTTCCAGTGGTTAAACTGTTTCCTGAAGGAACCCACTCTGAAACCAATTGTTGGATTACTAAGGGGGGGTGAATTAGTAATAGAGAAATTCAATCCTTTTTAACCACAACATTCAAGTGTTATATCAATGTATCATTATCATCCAATAGTTGTAGAGTAAATAAACAATGAACAAATGAGAAATCATACACATACACAGTACACTAGTGTTTTTACATGGAAACACAAAGAGGGAGAAAACCACATAATGGTTTTTCTTATATGTCTTTAAGAATTAAATTCATTAGAAGAACCAACTTCCTTTGTTTTCCAGCTCCAACTAAAAGGAGGCTCCAAACCCTTAGTTTCTCAGGCTACAACCAGAAGGTGGCTAAGACCCCCTATGTTCTCTGACTACAACTAGAATGTGTCTAAAACCACTTATGCTTTCCTTGTCCAACGGCCCTGGAGTATAAGTAGAATGATGGAACCATTGTCACACTATAACTATGAGATATACTGTTGTAAACCTATACCAATCAACCTGTACCATAAACAAGTGCATCAACCATGCACCAACCTGTAACATAAACAAGTGCATCAACCATGCACCAATCTGTACCAAACATGTACCATGAACAAGTGCATCAACCGTGCACCAAACCCGTATAAATAACCTATCACAACAACCTGTCCAAACAACCTATCACAACAACTTGTCTCATCAATATTATCAACCAAATCAAATATACTCACCGAGATCAATCACCAAGACAACTCTCAAATATGTTCATCAACCAAGCATAACACAACAACTCATAATCATCCCCAATATCAATATGTACTTCTAATATTATACCAATAGAAGTATGCTACATCATCTATAAACCATGTGTCAACAATACTACTGACAAGTTCCTCCAACCATGTACAAATTATGTACCAATCATGTCTCAACTATTCATAAACTATGACTCATCAAGAAGTACCAACATCATCAACTATACACCTCATGTATGTGCCAACTCATCAACTACTTGTCTCAACCATGTACCCAACATGTACCTCAACCAAAAGACCTCATCAATTTCATCATCCAAATCTGATTTGTAACTCTGTAATAGACCTGTTGTATATGATCACATACCTTCAAACCTTCCTTAACTTTAACAACAAGAGACTAGCATTTTCATCAAACTTTACTTTAGTCTCTCATGACTAGTTTTGGATTAGTCAACAACCCTAACTTGAAATAGTCATAATTATGTACCTATAATGAATAAATATATGAAAATAATACACAATGTTCTTCAATGTGTTTTATGCAATTCCTCCAGGTGTCACTACTTGTAACCTCTCAGAAAAGGAGTTATATAAAAAATGGCATACCTTGTTGAATTCTGGCTTATTCTAGAGAGTGAACTTGTAGAGCGTGCCCCGCACGAAATATTTGTTGTATGGATCTGAAAATTGTACACAGAATACTAAAAAATGTACTCTAACCAACACATTTGGTCTTACTGAATTTGTATCTTTTATGAAGAAGTTATGATGTTTTTACCCGAAACACCTGTTTTATACTAGTTTCAGGACTATCCAGAAAACCTATTTTCCACGGAGTGTAACTCCAAAAATACAATGAACCACAAGCTGAAATTTGTACCACAAATACTTGGATATGTTTCATCAATGGCCTCACAATTTCACAGTCTGAATCATTCTAGAAAAACATTTATTGCGAAAATGGTGAGATGACCTGTAAATAACATACCTTAGAAAGCATCATCAAAAGAATTTATCCTCCCTTGAATTTCAGTCTTCTTTACTTCACCTTCCCTCTGAAATTCAGCTTAGATATCCTTTGGTTACCTCAGTCACCTGTAGATATTGAAAATGCTCAAAAGTGATCAAAATGAGAGAGAGTTTCCTCTTATTTATACTCTCCAAGTAGCTTTCTTAGAAGCATCTTCTAGGCCACTTTGTCCACATAGCCACTTTGTCCACATAGTCACCTATGTCTAACTTTTCCCAATTTTCCACTTGTCCATGTATCCAATATCCACTTGATCACTTAAACCATTTTTCTCATTTTAGGGTTAACCTTCTTATAACCACTTTCCATAATTAGAAATTTCTCCATTTACTTTATTATTTAAATAATCCTCATTGACTTTGTCACTTCACTTTATTATTTAAATAATAATCCTCCTTGACTTTGTCACTTCACTTTATTATTTAAATAATCCTCTTTGACTTTGTCACTTCACTTTATTATTTAAATAATCCTCTTTGACTTTGTCACTTCACTTTATTATTTAAATAATAATCCTCCTTGACTTTGTCACTTCACTTTATTATTTAAATAATCCTATTTGACTTTGTCACTTCACTTTATTATTTAAATAATCCTTTTTTACTTTGTCACTTCACTTTATTATTTAAATACTCTCTTTTTTGCAAGCACTTTGACTACTTTGACCTTTTGGGGCTTCTAGATGACTCATGAGGGTTCTCCAACTTCACATGGCCATAACTCTCTAACTGTGAGGAGTTATGTGACGTTCCACATACCACAAGAAATGGCATGAAATGTAATATCCATCTAGAATATTATTACCTAAAAATATATCAAAACGCATACCATTATACTTCAAACAAACTTTGGTCCATTACTCAAACCTTTTTGCTACCGAAATTCGCTATCAGAATTTATTCAAAGGGTTTTCATCAATGAAAACCAAACCAAGTAATCAACAATATGATCAAATGACTCATCAGTGCCCTCAAATGGAGGAATCCCAGAAGTTGTTGGCACAACAATGACCTTCTATGTTAACTAACCCCTTCCCTCAGGGGTAGAATTTGACATAGGCTTCTTCATCCACAAATGCGTATGGGGGAAATCATGGTGCCCCCACACTTAATACTAATTTCGAAGCCGCAAAAATGTACATGATGAGATTAGATGCTCATTTTCAAACCAGGGCTCATTATTACAGAATGCCTGAATTTGCTAAGAAGGGAAAGGAAGCTTCTAACCCATTGGCTCCTTTTCGTATTGAGAAAACAATGGATTTGGTGCAAACCCCTTGTGCAATGTATGCCTTGGAGTTCCTCCAGAGTTTCCCTTCATAGAGACAAGTGTTATTATCTTCCTTAGGTGCTACTGAGCCAACTAACTCGGGATCTATTGTCTTTGACACTTATAATGTTCAACCTCATTTTCCTTACCACGTCTCCTCCTAGATAGTAGTGGTTTACACTGTGAAATCATTGACACAGAATATTGTTTGCATGGTGGTAGACGAGGGTGCGTCAGATTGCATTATGTCATTGGAATGTTGGAAGGATATTGGTTAGCTAGAGTTTTCCCCATATCCTAGATTGTTAAATATGTTTGACGACCATTCTTTTAGACTGCATGGTATAATCTCCTCATTCCCCTTACAATTGGAGGGAAAAACTATGTGTGTCGAGGTCGAAGTAGTCGATGCGCCTCTCGACTACAACATTTTGTTGGGATAAAGTTGGACTTATGCAATGACAACAGTTGTATCCTCCATTTTTTGTGTATTATGCTTTCCTCGTGGAGGTAGGATAGTAACCATTGATTAGTTGTATTTCTCTTGTCATGACACTTCATCGGGAGCATCCACGGTCCCGATGATTAATAACCCGCAACAAGGTACTGTCAATATAGGTGTTGAAATGTTTCCATCTTTGATGGGAACTTTAGATATTCCACCACCGTAAAATTATGTTAAGTTTCTTTCAACTATCCATGATCATCCAAAGGTTGTGATTCTCCAAGTAGCTTCATTTCAAATGAGTTATTTCGACAATCTGTGTAATTTACCTTCCTCATCGGCTTCGACAGAATGGGTCGGGAATCCTG
Source organism: Picea sitchensis (assembly GCA_010110895.2). Classification (NCBI taxonomy): domain Eukaryota; kingdom Viridiplantae; phylum Streptophyta; class Pinopsida; order Pinales; family Pinaceae; genus Picea; species Picea sitchensis. The sequence goes on along the minus strand of SNQJ01S0073128.1, from coordinate 7,861 downwards.
GCATGGAGTGCGTACAACATTGTTCAACAAACCTTGGCTATCTATCATCAAACTCCCCCTCAATAGATAGATCATGTTCTAGAGCCTATTTGGGCTCAAGACTCTCTTACTTTGCATGATCCTTTGGACTTGGTCTTTCCTTCTGATAAGGGGATTTTAGAGGCAATGATTGGTGCAAATAGACCTTGGGATGATCTTCATTATAGATCTTACTTTTTACATGAGCTTATGAGAGTGGAAGCAAGAGAGTTTATTGCAGCCATGAATGGAGATTTCGCTTGACCTGTTAATCCTTTGGCAATGCATAAAATATACGCCAAAGGAAACATGGTGAGTACAGATGAGACGATTCTAATCAATATCTCCAAGACCCATGGTATCGTCGAAAATGTCTTCATCGGAGCGGACAGGAAAAACAATTTGTATGGTGTACATTCCTTGATACATATGTGGAGCACGTACATACGCTAGCTAAATACTTAAAATCCTATGTACATATGCTAGATGCATACCTGAAAGCCTGCGTGTACTCTAAAATTGAAAAAAAATGTATAATTTTTTTTCTTTTTGGCGGAGTTTATGGGCTATTTTAGGTTGCACAACCATTTTACCTCCTGTAGCCCTTCTGAAAACAAAATAACCATCATTTCTCCATATAAAAAGTGTCCTAGGGGGTCATTTGGATATATTAAAGAAGAGGCAAGTGAACTCTGTCAATATTTTCTCCCTTGCATTCCAAGATTTTTTCATCCTACTCTGAGTTTCATCCTCAACATTCCCTACCGCCCATCCTCCTTATAAAATCCATCCCTTTCCCTATATTGCCATGTTGGTTGTGAGGATATAATATTTGGAATAGTGCACTTGGAGTCAAAGTAGAGGAACCCATGAGAGGTTCATGGAGCGACATCAACGAGATTCAGATTGTATCTTCCAATCTTATTTAAAAGAGAAATAATTGTGTCTCAAATCTATGTGTCTTTATGTTCACATTTATAATTGATTTTCATGAATATCTAGACTTTGATATGATTTTGATAGTTATTCATATGTTGTCATAGTTTGTTCTGTAAAGTTGTTTTAGGCCAGATTTGGGAGAAGGCCTACAATATTGGAATAGAAAACAACAGGAAGGGATCGACAACAGCCAGAAGGACTTAAGGTACATATTTTGATCTTCTCTCTCTTCCCTTAATTATCACTAGGTCTTGTTTGATTTGGGTAGAATAAAATCTTTTATGTCTTTTAAGGTGTCAAGGCTTTGGCTAGTTGTATATTTTATTCTTGTACCATATTATACTGCAAATAGATTTTCAATAAAAGAACAAAAAAGATACAATGGAAAATACAAACATTACACAGATATTTTTCCCCTGGAAACCAAAACTGGGAAAACTAACAAATTCTATATTCATTCATCTCATACATTGTTTACAATACGATATACATATAGGAGCCAACGACATCCAAAACCCTAACCCAATGACCTAGATTAGTCAACAACCCTAATTCCTTACAGAAATAAAATTTATGGTCAATCCTAGGATGTGAAAAACACCAGGTAGTGTTATAATCCTTCCATCTATGAGCCTCAACTTGAATTTTTCTCATCCTATGATTCTGGTTGTTGAGTCATCACCTAGTAAAACATTACCTCCATCATACCTTTCATATTCACAAAACCACTCCCTGTGGGGATTCATATGAAAGAATGCACCTGAGTCAACCAACTATGCCTCATGATCTTCATGTGTGCTTGAAGAATCCAAGTACGCATCCCCTCCTTCTTCCTTGGAGGTATTTTTTTCTATAGAAGGAGCTTCTTCAAATCCCTTCTTTTTCTCAACTTTGGATATACACTGCTTCTTATAGTGCCCTTTTTTTCCACATCTCCAACATAGCTTTACAAACTTTCTAAGAGATTTAGAGCTACCCTTAGAATTAGATCTCCCACTTGAGGACTTAGATCTATTTCTTTCCTGGGAGAGTCCTCTTGCAAATAATGTGTTTGTGATATGTCCTTCCATTTTCTTCCATCTCATCTCCTCCAACAACAAGGATGAGACCACTTCATCAAACTTCACGGAAGTTGTATTACTACCTATGGCCAAAACCAGTCTATCCCACGAGTCTGATAAAGAGCATAGTAAACCGATACACTTATCTTCATCTGAAATTTTAAACTCAATAGATACTAACTGACTTACCATATTATTGAAGGCATTAAAATTCTCTGCCACCAAGTCTCCATCTCTCATCCTCGGGTTATACAAATTCTTTCTCGGGAATATTTTATTTACTAGAGACTTAGATTTATACAACTACCCCAAATTATCCCATAAATCCTTTGTTGTATCTTCCTATGCACATTCATTAATATTGAATTTGAAAGACATAGTCATATTGTGCTCTTCATCTTCGGATCCATCTTTTTCCAGTCATCTTTTCAACTTCCTATAAGTGCATTACCCGATTCCACTGTGATCCATTGATCTATGTCCACCAACAGATCTTCCATATTGAGCTTTCACAGCTCAAAACTTTTCCCATTAAACTTCTTGATCTCCATTTTTGAATTGCTCTTCATTTCTCTTCACTTGAAGAATCAATACCACATATCTCCAACTATAACAAGGCTTATCACAGTCATGATCCGAACTCTTGACCACAAAGGCGTCCCCCTGAAGCTAATAATTTCTCTAATACCAAATGTAGATTTTAAACTTGTACAATATTATACTGCAAACATATTTTCAATAAAAGAACAGAAAAGATACAGTGGAAAATAAAAACATTACATAGATATTTTTCCCCGAGAAAACCAACAAATTCTATATTCATTCATCTCATACATTTTTTACAATACAATATACATATAGGAGACAACTACATCCAAAACCCTAACCCAATGACCTAGATTAATAAACAACCCTAATTCCTTAACCATAAATAGAAAACCATCGACAAAAAACCATTTTTTCAAAAAATCGCCCAACAATGGACACGAAAATCGAGGAAACAAGAAAAATGAGGAAAAAAAGGTGACACATTTCCCGAGGAAAAAAATTAATGCAAAGAATATAAAAAATACCCAAAACTATTCACTAGACTCGGGTTAGGGGGATTTTTTCCCATAACAGTGAATCCACTTGCATCTTTCACTTTACGTGTTTTGTTGTTACTACACTTCCGGTGGACAAAATGTTGAAATTCCATCTAAGCCCATTGATGTGTCTCTGTTTAAGCCACCGCAGCTTTGTCAGCACCACACTCGTACAACCAATCAAGGTAAGAAGAGACAGGTATGATTTCTAATAATAATATGTGATTATAGTTTTAAATGGAATATGTTCTATTAATCATTCCACTATTGTTGGAATATTCACTAATACTGAGAGGGGGGTGAATCAATATTACGCACTTTTTGCCACTTTTATTCCCAGTATGTAAGAATTTAGGATATAAAAAATGTATCACTTATGATTGCATTAAAGATACCATAAACATATAACCACATATACATGGTACACAAGAATTTTACGTGGAAACCGAAATGGGAGAAAACCACTGAATGCTTTCTTAATATATCAAAATAATACATTCATAGGAAGCACCAACTTCCAAAATTCTCCAGCACCAATTGGAAAAAGGAACCAACCCCCTGTTTATAGGATCCAACCTGAAGGAAGCTATAAATCCATGATTTTTCTAGCTCCAACTAGAATGAGGCTCCAACCTAAAGGAAGCTACAACTCCCTTTCCTCGACCCTTCCTTCCTCCATCGAATATAATTGATAGACTCAACCTGACATTGTTACTATCACTGATACTAATACATCATCATCATGAAAGATGATACAACCACATAAACATATGCCAAGATCTCTAAGAATATCCTCCAAATCATGTGCGCAAAATCACCATGATATGAATCAAACTATATTCCAAGACATGCCTCAATCATGTATCAATACCTACAAGATATAACCCTCAAAACATACATAAAGACATACCTTTAATCATGAGGAACAACCTGGTGCATGGGATATCATATATTCATACCTTATTAAACTTTAGCATAGATATGTGATTCACCCATTGTCATCCTGCGGACACCTACACTTTTCTCCTCTTTAATCTGTGTATACCCTATACATGATTTGTCCATCTGCAACCTGCATATATATGTGTTTTTCCCTTCTGTGAACCACATATAACCTCAGAAAAATGGTATGATTACCTTTGTACACTTCGCTCTTCTCGATCTCCTTTCTCCTAGGCCAGATTCACTTTTTTGAGATCACCAATCCTCCTAGCACAAGTGTAGACCCACTTATTCTAGCTCCATTCCACAAACACAAACTTGCTTGGATGTCGAATGCAGGTTTATTGATGTCAAATGAGGGGTTATTGGATGTCAAAGTGTACTAGAAATGGCATGACAAGGACTATCCATCTATGAGGGTTTTGCATGAAGTTATGATGTCCTTCATACTCTTTTTCTCCAATCAACTTTGGGCTTCATGAACAAACCTCTGTGACTTCTTAACCACTTAACCATATTTCTAGGGTTTCTTGTAGACTTCTTCAAATCATATTCCCATGCAGGCCATGCTTAAAGCTAAGTCATAAAGGGACCACTTTGGAGACTTCTTCAAACACACCCATCACTTCTAGAGCCTTATAGACTTCCTCTAGGGTTGACATCAATGACAAACCATTTTCCAACAACTATAACTCCATAGTTTGAAATTCCCCACCCGATTAACAATGATTTCTCATGCAATCACAAGCAATCAAAGTTAGTATAAATAAGGAACCATGGGGGTCTCATTGATATGTAGGGAACCTACATAAGCATTGTTTCTTGAGGTCTATGACGACATTAGGGAAATTCTACAATAGGTCAGTTGGATAGAATATGTGCGACGCCTACAGGGGTATGATGATGAAGTAGCTTTGGAATTCAATTTGAATTTAAGAGCCAAACACTCTATTGTTATTATAGATTTCTCTTGGTTCTAAAATAGAAATGTCTAGCACATTTTCAACCAAATTATGACTAGTAATATGTCCCTTCTAGCCAAAGGGGTCTCCCTCATTTGACTTCAAAATATGGGCTGCTCAATCACACCTAGCAACAAATTTACAAAGAAATATAGTGGCCACATTTAATATATTAAAATGAAGGATAAATATGTTAAAGGATATAAGACAACAAACATGATAAATGGTTGTAAGCCTCTCAAATCAGAAGACTAAGTCCATTGAACATGGATTCTCATATGTTAGAGAAAAAAATATGATAAATGAAGGTGGAAGAATGGAAGAATAACACAAAATCTCAGACCTTGCAGAGGGCAAAAGGAGTCTATACATGTCTGAGATGAAGACCAAATGATTTATTGGGCATTTCCAATGAAGATTCCAACAAATCAAAAGGTGAATGTAGACAAAACATATCAATATTATGATCAATATTATATGAAAATAAGGAAATAAATCCTTTCTCATTCATAAGGTTTAACAGTAAAACTCAGGTCCAATAAAAGCTCACAACATATATATGGAAATATGAGATCTAAAAGCTTCGTTTATGTTTTCAACGGTGGAGGTTGTACCAAATTATTACACATCCAATCCTAACAATAATATTAATGAAAAATAAAAATGAACATAGATGGCATAATGAGAAGCTTAAAAAAAAAATTGAAAGAAGGACAAGGATCTAAGAGAAAGTAGCAATGAATCCAATGAATTAATGCTTGTTGTTTGAGAATATTTACAACAACCACACATAATTTACAAAGAATGCATCCTTGTTGCCAAGAAAAATACCTAAACTAGCCCCCCCACCTTTGTCCCATTCTTCTTATGCTCCTTTTATCTTTTTCCAGTGTTGAATGACTGTCTCTATTCCTGGAAATGGTTGCTCAACTAATGCCTTGAAATCTATCTTGAAATCTGGAACAAATTTTCCAAATAAGATTATGATTGAAGAGGATTTGGATCTCTTGACACCTTTAATTGATTTGTTTTCCTACTCCTCTATAATTATATTTAATCCATAACAGAAATCTAGCCGGTGATTACCTCTCAAAACTCTACAAAATTATCATTAAATATATATTAAAAAATCAAAGCAAAAACCCAATTCTAGAAAGGATTAAAAATGTTTATTCGAAGAAAATAAAATAAAAAACAAACATAGATCCCTAACTATGAGAAGAAATATTTTTCCA
>SNQJ01S0073127.1:42787-57064 GCA_010110895.2 Picea sitchensis | reverse complement strand
CAACCTTGATCAACCCTCTCTGGTACTGGTTGGTTTTTAATTCGAGGGATAACCTTTTTTAACTCCGCTGTAATCAATTGTTTAAATTTGTCTCCTTGTATTCTCAATTGATTATATCTATTTTTATATCATATATAATCCATTTTTCTCCTCTCATAGGTCACACAATCAAATCTAAAATATAATGAACCTAGTGCCATTCCCTCCTCTTCTCTCGCCCTCTCTTTCCCTCCTAGGGTTTCTCAAATTTTCCCTAAAATTTAGTGGAAACTCCACTCTCTCCTTCCTCCTTGTGGTGATGTGATGCCTCACTCTAACAATCACACTACATTTTGGTGGCTCCACTGTGGAGTTTCCATAAACCCTTCCCTCTTTCAAGCAAAGGCTCCCTCTCTCTTTGTCTCTAGAAGCCATTGTATTGGAGGAGTTACAATTTTCTAAAACCAATATAAGCCTACCCTATCCTTTGATATTTCTAATCTGTTAGGCCGTACCAAGAGGGCGACCAATCGCTCCTTCCATTTTCACATTGTTAGAGTCCTATAATTATAGGTAACTCGATTCTTCGACTGCTGATTTGGCATTGCCCCCGTGATGAAGACTTCTGGTTCGGTTGACCCCTTTTTTCCCCTCCATTCATTTCGCCCGATCCTCCATCACCCTGCTACATCCTTCATCCCACGTTGCACCCTCACTCCCTTGCCCCTTTGTCCCGTCGACTATGTCTCGCTCGCCACTCATCCCTGCATGAATAAACAAACTTAGGATAATAAAATTATTGTTTAGTTTAATAAGGTAATTGACCATAAATAAAAGATTAGATTAATCAATAATGTTAGTAATTAGTAAATAGGTTAAAAAAGTTCGGGTAATTAGACAAATAAGCCAGGTTGAGTCTTGTTAGAAATTAATTAATTAATTTAGTTAATTAGTAGTAAGGTTAGTGTTTTAAACAGTGTTTTAAACATTAAACAAAACAAATACAAATTATATAAAAAAAGTATACTATACATATTAAATAAAATCAACATACATATATATATATATATGCATGTGGAAACAAACATAAAAACATAAAACAAAAGCGTGAAAGATTAAAACAAATAACAAATAACAAATTAAATAAAATTAAAACCGTAATAAAACATATAAAACAATAAAGAAAGTAATAATAACAAGGATCGAAAAATTAACACTATCTAAGTTCTACCCACACTTAACTTCTCACATCTTACATCCCAATAAAACTAAAATCAAGCGACCTTAAATAATTTTTGGACCCCCTTGCCATCCTAAGTTTAGCGAGGAGGATTGGGGTTGTAGAATGGAGGATTGTTCATGAAACCATAATGAACGGTGTCATCTCCACAAGCGGTGGACCCCCTCCAAAAAAACCCATTTTACGCCTCGGGGTTGAATACCGCCTTCCCAAAAAACCACTTTCCCCAATTTTTTTTTAAAGAATAATGCCCATTTTTTCTATTCGGCGTGTCATCTTCGGCTGATTCGAGAAAAGGATGAATTTTGAGAAACCGAGAGAAATTTTTCTCCGTAACGACTTGAAGAACAAAACCTCTCTCATTTTTTGCATAGGTGCCACCATCTGGGAGAATGTTGTCTTTCAGCCTCAATTTTTGGATTTTTAGTTTTCCTGTTACAGTCCCGATATTTTGAGGGGAGGCGTTACTGACGATCTGGTAATTTATTGAAACCAAGGGGTTTTTGTCAACACATGCCGCGCCACGATAAACTCCCTTCGGTTATTTCCGGTGTCGGCGTGAAGAGGAAACACCTGTAATAATGCATGCTTGGACCCATTTTGCAGAAATTCAGCCCATATTTCATGGCGGACAGTTTAGGATTTTTGGGGATTTGTATTTATTTTTGGGTAGATTTGAATCGACTTTTCTAAACTTGTTGGGGATCCCTCCTATTTATTCCTTATGATGTGTAAAATTTTTGTTGATTAGGGCCTTGGCGAGGGAGGAGAAGGATCATTATTGAACTTGTGTGGGGCTCCGCAGAGTTTTATGTATTTCATCAATCCAATAATACAATTTTTGCATTTACATGATTCATGTGTCAATATCGGTGGTGATGTTTTTCTTATTCAACGTGATTTGTTCCATTGTATTTCTTAAGTTATTCATGTACTCTGAATTATGCGAAGAAGTTCGAAGAACTGAATTTGTTGAGACATACACTATGTTTATCGCGTTAACATAATTGTGATATTTTCTTCTCGATGGTTAATTTCAGGATTCTTGATTGCACTGTTATTGCCCGGTCCTCTCACCTTGCTCCTCTAAATCCGAATCAAAATTCAAAGAATCAACAGAGTGCCTACCTTTTCCTTGTAAAGGTACGTTTGTAGAACTTGTTTTTGATTGAACTTCGGGTTGTGACCCCATTACCCAATGGACCTCTTTTCTCTGTTCAGTAATCATTTAAAAATTCAAACTTTGAACTCATTATCTAGCTATTATCTATTCAAACAAATCTACTTATATCAAGCGAGGAGATCCTCACGAGTATTGGAGGGATAGATCCAATACTTGAATTGGTTTTGATGTTGCCTTTGTGGCTGCCTCCACAACCTTGGGAAAAATACAAAGTGATATTGTACACATCAAGGTCCAATGCAATAATTTTAGGATTAAACATGTAGTTGTTGATCATGGTTCTAGTCTTAATCTCATATCTCTTCGATTTTGTCGTAAAATGGGTTTCACCTGCATCTCTCCTACTCACATCACTTTTTGATGTTTTAACCATTCAAAAGAGAATTCATGTGGCTCTTTAACTCTCAACATCACTCTTCAACCTAAGAATGTGTCCTCTCCTTTCGTATTTCTCGACCATGATCTTTAGTATAACATCCCCATTAGATGACCCTAGCTTCATGTCATGATGGCCATCCCATGCACCTTTTTGGGAGAGCTACTTTTATACCATTAAGGAGAGTCTTATTCCACTAAGGGATATCTACATCCATTCTCCCTTCCCTCAATGGATGTAATTCTTACCTTTTGAAACCTCACCTTTTTGGTAGCAAAAGCACTAGTTTCGGTAGAAGCACTCGTTTAAGAATCACATCCAACATCTTAACCAGATTGACAAGCAGATATGAGAGTAGTTAAAGATGCAAGAGAAGTGGCAGGTCCAGCCTTAGTCGTTGATTACTATCCAACACCACTAGTTAAAGAGAAAGACCTAGAAACAAGGCAAGCAGTGCTACCATACCCAATTCCATATATAGATACTCCAGGTACGGAGGAAGCATCTTGTCTACCATCATAAGAAGCAAGGGAAGCAATTTCATCGAGTTTATCCAGCACTACCAGTAGCCAGGGTAGTAGCACCAACAACATAGGTCGTTGAAGCAGTTGAGTCAACAAAAAAATTATATACAGTCATACCCTATTTATGAACACATCAATCAGGACATGCTTTTCTAGGCCCGACCCACACCAGGTAGTGGTAAATGCACGAAAGACATGGCTAGCATGGGGGAATGCATCGTACATGGATAATGAATCATATATAGATATGGAAAATGTACAGGAAATGTGCATCTATCTTTCTAAAATTAATATATGTTTTTAAATAGGAAGAATGGAGTGGTATGAATTAGATATGCAAGTGAACTATTTCCCAAGTTCAATCAACTGCCTCTACCTTAGCTGATGGATCAACAAGATCAACTAGGTCAACAACCAGAACAACAGGCTCTAGCTATGGAATTGGATATTCCCTTGTAGGTTCTGATGGATATCCAACTTGATCTCTAACCAACTATGTTATTGTCTTTGCCCCTTATGCTTTCTCTTATGGATCGGGTTAGGGATATCAATTAGGCTAAGATGTTGTAGGTTAAATTGAGTGGTAAATTGGTTCTTATGCCTATCTAGTGGCTTCTTTTGCTATTGTATCTGCGGGATTAACTGATTCACAGTAAACAAAGTGAACGTCTCTAGCTCCCTTCACCTTCACTGCTAGTAATGTTATTTTAATTGGTGGTGCTTATTATATCTTGACTAGTTTAGCTGCTAATGGTGGTGAAATGTGTTGAAATGGGTGGTGTTACTTCCCTTGCATCTAAAGGATATTAAACATGATATGTCTCCTATGCACCTATGCTTTATCCTATTCGTTATGTGTGTGTGTTTGGGCTTATATATGCCCTATCTTATGTATTTTCCTTTGGTAGGAACATGGACTAATTATGAAATTATATCAACTAAAACTGAGACTGATGAATAGACTAGTTCAACTCAGTAAACTGAATAAAAAAATATGAGTAAACAACTAGATCAAATGCAACTTTTGGATTGACATGGGATCACTACAGGGAGGGACGCTGGAAAAAAAGATCGAATTGGATCCTCCCAAACAGGAACTCAATATCAATCTCCAACAGGCCTTGGAACGGGTTTACCAATGAATGGATTAGAATATACCACCCCTAATGTTTTTAGGAAAACAAGGCCAATTGAATCTATGCTTGGAACTGGAACAGATGCTTTGGGTCTTGCTTCCACTGATGGATTTCTAACATGGGCTCAATCTCGAGCTCACTTTTGAATCCTTTGTTCCAATCATTAGGTACACTTAGTAAACCAACCAGCTTAGTTACCTTGCTACTGATGGTGGCGGGTAAACTACTTAGTAAACTTAATAAGCTGGAAGTTATAGTGCCTTTGGTTTTACCGGGTAAACTTGGTAAATTGCTATTTTTGCATTAAGATTCAAATCCCTCATTTACTTAGTAACAATTTGATTGAGCATAGGTAATCTCTTGCTATTAGCAGCAATAGACAATAACAAATGAATTCTTCTGCACTTCTCTCATTTATCTAAGAAAAATAAATTGTTGTTAGGTAATTCTTAGGGAAATAAATATCATTCAACTTCCCCAACGACACTTTTCCATCTCAGTAACCAGTTTTTTGCAATAGTAGATTCTTCTATAGATCCATAAGTTTATGGAGCAGTGAAGAGAGCAAAGCCAGAGACATAGTATAAGTAGAGCGAAACATAGCTTCGTACAAGAGATGTTGATATATCAATACAATTGAACTAGATCTTAGACTCAACTAAACTCCTATCACTCAACTCTAATCACTAGAACTTAGCAATAGATAGAAGGAATAGAGTTTAAATAACAATAAAGGATACTATATCTATTATAAATAGAATACAATAAGGGGCGAGGTATGAACCTCCCCAACTCCACAACTATAGCAATGAACCACCCTTATATCAATACTCATCAAACCAAAAGAGCTACAGTACTTAGACCATTCAACCCAGTGCACTTTTAACCCAAAAAACCACCCTTACTTTACTTTTATGTCAAAGTTGTTGGATTACTGAGAGGGGGAATCGGTAATAGCGTAATTATAATCATTTTTCTTCAAATGTTATATCAATGTAGAATTATTATCAATAATGAGGCATTGAGAAATAAACAATCACACACATACAGTACACCAATGTTTTACATTGGAAGCTCAAATCAGGAGAAAACCACGAATGCTTTTTCTTATATGTCTTTAAAATTACATTCATTGGAAGCACCAATAACTTCTTTGTTTTCCATCTACAATTGGAAGGAGGCTCCAACCTAGTTTCTCAGGGCTACAACTTGAAGGAATCTCCAACTCCCAATTCTCGTAGCGGAAGGAGGCTACAACCCCAATGTTCTCGGTTACAACCGAAGGTGGCTACAACCACTGTCCTTGCCACAATCACGCCACCACAGTAGAGTAGAATGAAGAGTGGAACCCTTTGTCCTGCCATCCTTTGTGAGATATATCATTTGTAAAATGTGTACACCAACAAAATCCTGAACCGATGCATCCAACCATACATCAGCTTTTGTACCTCAGCACGTAATCAACCTATACCATAAACAAGTGCATCAACCATGTACACCAACGTAATCAACATGTACCATAAACAAGTGCATCCAACCATGTTACCAAGTATGTACCAATGTGTCAACTACTCATCAGCATATGACTCATCAATATGTACCAACATCATCAAGCTGTACACCTCATGTATATAAGCCAACTCATCAACTACTAGTCTCAACCATGTACTCAACATGTACCACAACCAAAATCCCTCATCCAATTTCATCATCAAATCTGATTTGTAGCTACCTTAGACCTGAGGTGTATATGATCACATTCACGCAAACCTTCCTTAACTTTAAAAAACAAAGAGACTAGCATTTTCATCAAACTTTTCTTTTAGTCTCACATGCACTAGTTTTGGATTAGTCCAACAACCCTAAGTTGGAAGTAATCATAACTTTGAACACATAATGTATAAGATCTGGAAACTGATACAATCTTCTTGGTGTGTTTAATGAAGTCCTCAAGTGTACTCTACTTGGAACCTTTCAGAGAAGGAGTTATAGCAAAATGGCATGCCTTCTTTGAATTATGGCTTATTCTAGAGAGTGACCTTGTAGAGGCATGCCCCACACAAAATGTTTTATGAAATGATATGAAACTGTTGCACAACATACCTCTGGTGTAACATAAACAACACATTTGGTCTCTTTGAATTTGGATCTGTTATGAATAAAGTTATGACATTTTACCGAAACACTTGATTTTGACTAGTTTAGGAATTTGGTCACAAACCCTATTCCACAAAGTGTAACTCAAAATACAACGACCCACATGCTGATTTTTTTTAAAATACTTGGATATGTTTTCTCACTTGCATAGAAATTTCCTTGGTCTGAATCATTATAGAAATAAAGTTATACTTGAAAATGGTGAGATGACACGTAAATAACATACCTTAGAAAGCACCATCAATTTTTTTTATCCTTCCTTGTATTTCGGCCTACTTTTATTCCCCTTCACTCAGAATTCTGGTTTAGATATCCTTGGTTACCTCAGGACACATATATATATTCAATATGCTCAAGTGTGATTCAAGATGAGAGAGCCTTGCCTCTTGTTTATACTCTCAAGTAGCTTTCTTAAAACATCTTCTAGGTCACTTGGCCCTTTCCCTTATTTTAGGGTTGGGTCCACTCATCACTTCACTTTATTATTATTTACCTTTTAAAATCTCTTAAACCACTTTTTACTACTTTGACCTTTTGGGGCTTCTAGATGACATATGAGGGTCCTCCAACCCATGAGGCCATAACTCTCAAACCATGAGGAGTTATGTGATGTTCTACAACCAACCTAGAATTACATGATCATTACACTATCCATATAGAATATTATTATCGAAAATATATCATAACTCATACCATTACCCATCAAACAAACTTGGGTCCATTACCCAAACACAGGTCTCCAACTTCTCATGGCCATAACTCTCTAACCGTGAGGAATTATGTGAAGTATACATACCACTAGGAAATGCATGATAAACACTATCCATATGGGATATTTTACGACAAAATCACTTTCACCGCTCAAAGTATTCCACAATTAGTATGGGTTCTCTTACTCCACAAAGCATCTTCAAGTGAGGGCTTTCATATAAGGGGACCACTGGAGTTCATCCATAGTTGCTTCTTATCAACCATGACAAAACAATAATGAGTCCATATTTACATCAAACAATATTGGGTCCATTACCCAAACCTTTGTGCTATCGACTTTCTTCAAGGGTTGACATCAATGACAACCAACCTTAATCAACAAAAGCACCCTTACTTTACCTTTATAGAATCACCAATCACTTTAGTATGAGAGACATATTAGAGGAGAAAGCAATAGATACTCATCAATAGGAATACTCATCATTGGTTATAAGAGCTACAAATACATATCTAGTACCATAAACACAAAGGCATCCCTTTTCCTTTAAACCCAGACTCTGAAATCCATACCTAGTATCAACACCCTAAGGAGTAGGAGGGACACATAGAGCTATACCCAGGAAAAAAAACTAGTTGACCAGGAATTCAGGAGCATGGAATCATTGGTGGGGTCTTAGTAAAATGGGTCTTCATCAAATTAGTATTAGTCAATGTGAAGGATGAAGAAAGAGCATGGACATGAATCATACAGACATACATAACCTACCTGCACCGTACAGATAGGATCTGCTTTACGGGGTTTGTCAACAATATATTCCTTCAGAAAGAAAGCATCCTTAAAGGATTGATCATTTTGTTGTATTTTTCATGATCCTTGTGGTATCTCCAAGGCTTTAAAACTACAGAGACCAAGTAGTACTCCGGTTGGCTTAGGTCGTGACCTTATGGTGCCTCCTAGTTAAACATAACAAAGGCTAACAAAAAGAACCCATGATTTAACAATTTATCCTTTGTGTATTCTTCATGCATATCCTTTATGGACTTGTGAAGGAATAACTAACACTAGTTTAGTCACTTACCCTTGGCACATGCATCCACATCAGAGAGAATTTTGAGAGTGCATTCTCCTCTCTTTACACTTTATTTTTGCATGGCCTCTGCATATGATAATTTGAAGCGGATATATGGACTATTTTTTGATTCACGATAGCTACAATGGTGGCACCTTTGGTTCCCATGCTTATGCTTTGCTTATTGTAGAGATCCTCTTCACCAATCTTCCTCATTCACTTGTTTTCTTAGAACGTGGGTAAATGGTAAGGTAGTCACTAGCAGCAAAGATCGGGGGAAGCCAATAGCTTGAGTGTCTCCGTATATAGGTAAGATTTATGAGCCTGTACAAACTCGATATCAAAAGCGTCGTTAGGGAAATACGCACAAAACTTTCACCATGACAAATTATATGAATTAGCGGTGGATATGTCCCTCTCTCTGTAGTTTCTCATCATGGCTCATATGCTTTCACTTAGTAAAATACCGATGTTGTCAAATTGGAGACTATATACGATGTGACATTGGAACTGATTGAGATAAAACCAAACACACCTAGGTCATGGGCATTGCAATTCATTGCGCTATACTCGGGGTAACACATTGACCTCATCATCGTCTAGAAAAAATGATGCAATCAAATTCATTTTATGACCAATCCATTTAGGCCTCACAAAGCAGGTTTTGTTGTTGTCGATACCCCATACAAGCGGTTATAGCATATCCTCCGCTAGCGCCAATCACTGATTGATAATGAGTGTCTATCAATTTCTAAACTAGATAAATCTTAAGTGATTACCAAGAGTGATTCCCAAGTCACCAAAGATAGTCTTAATTCCAAAACGATTACTAAGAACATGTAGCCCTAAATTCGATGGGTACATCGTATAATAAGACAAATGCGCATTTATTGGGCTTTATGAGCATGCTTACATACCGAAATATCTGGCACTATACACCAACCTCACGTCACTGATACCTAGCTCATTGAAACAAATAACAATCATCGATCGACGTTGACAGCTTTCGGTTGACACCTTCCCTTTAGGGTGCTATTTGTATTCCATTTAGGGCACGTATGGTGTTGCTATTTGTATCCTCCCAGTGCAGATAGATCAAGATATAAATGATCAAGTTTACCCAGTTTCAAGTACGAAGGAAAAAGCATAGGGAGCAACAGAGATAGAGGTAGTACAGGGGAAAGCAAAGAAAGAATAGGCATGGGCATTGGACGACCTGAGCATGTGGCTTGGGCTTGGGCATGGGCATGGGTTTGGAGTTGTTCGCTTATTGGGATTTGTTTGGATTTTGCGTGTAGTGGTATCGGCGATTAGCATGGCATTGGTAGATCGAGATCAGTTTTTCGACATTGGTTGTTTGGCTAGACGTGTTGATGGGAAAAAATTGGCATCATGATGATATCAATAGTACGATAATTTAAGGCAAGGTGGTCAGTGTGGAGATACTGACATAATGGATGTGGAGGCTAGTTCTTTGAGTCATGCTTAGGTGATTTTAGTTTTCATTTTCATGGATGTGTACTGTGGGGCCATTTTGGTGCTCCTCACTCATTTTTTAAAGCATTTTCCACGCTTTTCATTGCTATTGATTGGTTCTTTCTATTTCCCTTTGTGATTTGATGTGATAGCATTTGTTCGTGTGGTGTTTTGATCGCCTCTCTGTTTGATTTGATCCAAGAAAATATCCACTTGGACCTCATTGATTGACTACATAAAGTAAGGTGCCTCCCCTAGACCCCTAGAGCTCACTGGGACCATGGGGGTATCCGAGTCACTATATTAGAGGGATGTTGATCTAGATATATTACTATTTTTAATAAGATAAGGGGCTCCCAAGTAATACTTGGACTCGAGCAAGGTTAACTCTTGATTAAAAGTAGGGGCATATGGGGGGAATGGGGGGAAAGACCAAGACTTTAGAAGGAGGAGAACCTAACACCTAACACCCAATAGTCATAGCATAATCATAGCCCTAACTAGCTAAGTAGCCCTCATAGATCAACCTAACTAAGCCTTATCCCTACCCATTTTTTTCTTAGCATGCCTAGTAAGGCCTATGATACTCCTGCTACTAGACTTGCTTCTGCTCCTGCTTCCACCTAAGCCTCTAGTACCTTTTTCCTAGCTCTTGGATCTGCTAATACCTCTACTTGTTAGTGTCAGTGTTGTCTTTATTATCTAAAAGAGGACAACCTTTACTTTATTTTTAGGCCTTATTTCCCCAATACCAATAATATCATTAAGTATGAGGCTTGACTCGAGCTTAGTGTAATGATTGACCTAGAATCTTACTCCATCTAGGACTTTGGTGATTCCTAGTTGATCGTGAAGCAATTCTAAGGTGAGTATACTATACGTGATCCCATGCTTGTCGCTTCCCATAGCATTGTCTCTCATTTGTTGTGTAGTCATTTCTGCACATCGCATGTCCACTTTGTCAACCGAACCAAAAATACGTATGCTTACTTTCTTGCCTAAATTGTTGTATCCGGATAGCTTCATGATCGCTTACCTTTTCTCAGTGACTTCATCCTCTTAGATTCTACATGTAACCTAAAGTTTATCTCCGATCCGCCCTACCGAGTATTTTTCCCACCTCCTTGTGCCTGGTTCCCTTAGATGTCCTAGATCACAATGAGTTTAATTTGTCGACCTCTCCCTCTTACTGTGATTTGCATCCACCTATGCCTTGGTATGCTAATATTTCTAGGCATTTATCCTTTAGAGAGGATCCTCCTGAGTATCGATCCAAGTTTATCTTTACTCATATGTATCATTGCTATATGATGTTAAGTGGAGTCCTGTATAGGAAAAGTTTCAACGATGTCTTACGTTATTGCATGGATTGTCCTGAGATAGACATAGTGCTTCATGAAACCCATAACACTAATAGTGGGGGCCACTTTGGGTCGCATGCCACACTAAATAAAATACTATGCATGGGTTACTTTTGGCTCACCATGTGATTTGATGTCCAACACTTTGTTTAGAGATGTCCTGCTTCATAGCATCATGTACCTTCCACAACTTCATCCCCATAGAGTCACCCTAGCCTTTATCATTGTGGGGTTCAGATCTCATAAGTGCCATCACCCCCTATTTCATGTAATGGTCATAAGTTAATCATTGTAGCCATGGATTACTTCATAAATGGGTAGAATCCATGTCTCTTACCCATATCACAAGTAGAGCTATTACACACTTTATTCTTAATTAGATTATCTTCCGGTTTGGTGTTACACAAACACTTGTGACTGGTAATGGCACCCAATTGAGGTAAATTGAGGTAGGGAGAATCTGACCTAAGTATGGTGTTAAGTAGAAGTTTTCTACTCCTTACTATCCATAGGGTAATGGGAAAGCCAAAGCTACTAATAAGACCTTACTTGTTATCCTCAAGTGCATTATCAACAAGTTTGGAAAAGATTAGAATACATAGTTCTATCTTACACTTTGAGCTTATTGCACATCATTTAGGATACCCACGGGTGCTAGGCCTTTCTCATTGGTATATGGCTCAAAGGTTCTTCTTCCCTTAATATCTTAGTCCCTTCGCTTCATGTCACTTTGTATGATGTTATTCACGAGGAGCAGCGTGTTGATGCTCTTAAGATAGATTTGGAGATTCTAGATGAGAAGCACTATAGAGCCTTAGAGAACATGCAAGTTTCTCATAGGCATGTAGATAGGGAATATACTCAGAAAGTGTAGACTTGTCAATTTATAGCGGGAGACATGGAAGTGGAGATTCTCAGGTAGGAGATCTAAGATCTACGCCTCCCCACCATCTCCACTTAGACCTTAGGCATAATTTCAGAGTTGTAAGTGATTGTGTCACCCAAGGAAAATTCAAGGTGAATTGGATTGGCCCATATGTTATCATTATTGATTTTGGCTCATAAGCCTTTAGTCTCGCAATGTTGGAGGGTTCACCCTTGTTTTACCTGGTAAATGCAATGCACCTGCATAAGTATTATGCTTGAGTGCTTCTAGTAGGTTGGGTCTTCTTTTATACTCTTACTTTACTTATTTGAGCTCACCTCATGTGGTTCACTTCCACTAGGTCTTGTTGGGGTTAGCTCACATCATTACGTTTCACTCTACTCCATACATATTGTATATATGGTGTTGGAAATGTTCATTATGTATATCACTACATTCACATGTGTATTCATCCACTCCACTTCACCTCACCATCGTCTGCTAGGGTGCGAGTCTTTCCTTATCCTTGTGGTTCTGGATTAGGATAGTCCATCCTCCTACCACTGACTGTGTGTCTGTATATTTTTTGTGTGTAAGTGTACATCCAAGCTACATGAGGAATATTGCCCATCAAGCCTATAGAGTCAGGTGGGAACCTCCAATTTAGATATAACCTTAATTGGGGTCCTACACGTGTTTTCTTTATGGACGATCATGACATGCAAGGGTACATGGACCCTGCCTCGTCTAAAATGTCAAGGGTTTCCCCATGCTCTCTCATTAGGTGATGATTTATAATAAATCCCCTATAGGGGGACTATCTACCCATCCATCGTGTTCCACTCACTGCACATATGCTTATCTGATGCAAGTTGGATTTGGTGAGATCTCATTGGTAGTTGGATATGTGTATGTATCCCTTAGGCCTCTTTCTCTGAGAGTGTTGAGAGTATGTGTGCTTACTTATTACTCTTACCAACCTTGCATATACTCAGGCTAGCACGAGCATTGGGTGCATTATGTTGTTGGGTGTAGTACATGCTATTTTTCTAGTTTCATGGGATTGTTAGTTCCACCTTATTATTATGCATTGTATTTTATCTTGCATATTCACGTGTATGTTACATTGCTATGCCACATGTATCCACGCTAGGGTGTCACTCTCCTTGCATGCATATTTATGTTTACATCCTTTACAACTACCCATACTTGAATTTTTTGTACACTCATTTATGTGCCATCTCTACTTGAAAGTTGTAATGCACATTGCTCATTTTGCAATGTTTTTGTACGCACCTATCGATGTCCCATTTTCTTCTACATTCGTACAACTTTTACAAACTACTTGCATCATACATTTCCCTTTAGCACGCTATGCATGGGATATCGTGGGTTTCTCTTGCTTACCTTGTCCTATGGTAGTTCCTCTCTTGATGTGTCATTCTCTCCCATGGTGTACCCATGTGTTTGTGTTGTGTCTTATTATTGCATTCTCTTGAATTTGTATCATGTCTCATTGTTGTAGTCATCATGTATTATGCTTTGTTGCTTCATCACTCAACTTGTATAGACTTAGTGTTCCCCTATCGGGTATCACATGGTTTCTTCACTACTTGTATATACACTCTCTCATGGGTATCACATGGTTTCTTCACTACTTGTATATACACTCTCTCATTAGTTTGTTGTGTCAGTGTCTTCACAATAAATACAGGATGATCAACACAGAAACATATCCCCTATCGTCCAATATGAAACAAAGAGAAATA
This sequence comes from Picea sitchensis, assembly GCA_010110895.2. Classification (NCBI taxonomy): domain Eukaryota; kingdom Viridiplantae; phylum Streptophyta; class Pinopsida; order Pinales; family Pinaceae; genus Picea; species Picea sitchensis. Next base: position 43,217 of record SNQJ01S0073127.1, on the reverse strand, counting down.
CACAGGGAATTCATTAAGAAAAATTCCATCAATTCACTAATAAAACAAATTCAAAACACAACAACAATTTTTCTGGTCGGGATTCTGCCAGCTTCCTTCATCAATCAACTAAGAGCAATAAACATGTCTCTATATACCATGCATTATCACAATTACTATGCATTGTTCTATAAAGAATTGGTATATCTCTCTTAAGGGAGGATCAATCTCAATATGCATTATCATCGAAAAGCATGCAACACCACAACCATCTAATCCAATCTACCTATCACAACTCGGGCTAATTTATTTCTAAAACTACCAAGAACAACAAGAGGAAATCCAACAAACAATCTATATATTATCAATCTGATAACACATGTTTTAGTCAAATAGCCAATTGGGGTTGGGCTATAGGAAGGATGCTCCTTATTATAATAAGGATCATGTG
>SNQJ01S0073125.1:26880-39598 GCA_010110895.2 Picea sitchensis | reverse complement strand
AAGGAGGGGGATACAATGAGAGAGAAATTGACGGGGATGCAATGTGAGGAGGAGAGAGAAGTGCATGCAAGTGAGAGGTGGGGGAGAGGGGAGAGGGATATAAGGGGATGAAGGGAAAGAGGCAAAAAGAGTATAATATAGCTTGAGAGTGATATGGAGAGATAGAGGGATAGGGTAGAGAGAGAGGGAGGAGGGAAAGAAGCGGAGGGAGGGAGAGATCCAACAATAGTAGAAGAGAGGTTGAGAGTGAGATGGAGATAGATAATTAAGGAGGTAGAATGAGAAAGAGAGAAAGAGGGGAAAAGAGAGAGAGAGTGAGAGTGAGACTAACAAAAAGGAGAGATAGAGAGATATGGTGCCTATAGGGGGATGGAGGAATAAATGGGAAGACAGGGAGAGAAACAGAGTTGATGATCCAGAATCGGATCTAGGAGGCTTCCTAGGTCTAGAAAAGGCTCAAAAATGAAATTTCTTAGAATCCAACGAAACCAATTCCATTGCGATCGGCTCGTTGCATTGATTCTAGCCATATATTTACTTTCTCAAACAGATGTTGTATGCGAGAGTTATCGCACTCTGATCATTTTTCCAAACAACTAAAAAGTCAACAGTCAAACTGCTAAAAAGTCAATGCTAACATCATCATGACATCACCATGCTGACATCAGCATAGTGACATGTGGAAGGTACGATTGTTGACTGAACATAAGACTTGGACAATTCTTGTGTTGACAAGTGGCATCGAAATTGGCAAATAGAGTGCTACCACGTGGCGCAGACGTGAGCTACCACGTGGCACCCTATGGTTGGCTCATTTGGTGTATGCAAAAGTTTTGGTCTCCACAAGAATCGAATCGGCGACCTCTCCTCCAAACTCAACGCTTTAACAAAGGCTCCATTACCATTGCGCCACACATGTTGCTTGTTTATACAAGCCTATTTAATTTTATTTAAATTTTTAATGTATTATGTGTGGGGTGGAAAGGGGTTGGGGCTAAGCCCCAAGCCATGATTTATTTGGTAGATATGACCACAGTAAGGGGCATGTGAACCAATGTTTCTAGCCACCAGTACGTTTTTGTAGCACCTTCCTCCATATATTGCAGAGGGCTATAACCATAGTTTGTGCGAATTTTATGGGCACGGTCCCATTAGAGTATGCCATGTGACCTTTGATGTCGGGATAAGGGGGCCAACGCACAGCCCTATGGGTTGGAACTTGGCCATATTAAGGTGCATGTGACCAAAATAGGGGGGCACATGTGTGATTTTGGGGATTAAGCCCATATTTTTATACAAAGTGGGTTTTAACTATACAATTTGGATTTTTTATTGTTTTTAAGCCTGTAATAGTGGATTTTGGTCATTAATGGGAGATATTGGGCTTTTTGTGAGCCCAGATTTTGGGAGGAAGTTGGGGAAGGATAACCAAATTCATATATATATAAACCATGCCTATTTGAGTCCATGGAGGACAGTCAGAGCAGAGTTATGCTGAATAAAATCCAAGCCAAAAGCCATTTTTATGGAGGGAAGTTGTTGAGGAGCAGACGCTTGCGGGCAATTTATGGGAGCTACACTTAATATTTTTCAGTGCTGTCAGTTGTGTTGGATTTATGAGGTCGAGAAAAACACAGTGACGCTAGTATGAGATCCATTTTATGTACTTTTTATGTACTTTGCAAGCATTTAAGAATTAATAAAGAAGCCCCCCCCACTGAGACAAAGGCCCAGAGACATAGGCAATTTTGTGTTGATCTCTGTTATCACTTCTCTTGTTATGGTTTTCTTTTCTTATTTCTTATGTTCAATTCTGTATACGAGTTTATGGCCGTGATATAATTCTCTTATCTTCATCCTCTTTCATTATCTTCTTAAATGGTTAATAAACACATGCAGAAATAACTCAACCACAGTCATTAAAAGATCTTTTCAGATCAAGTGGTATCAGAGCTACTTGACATTTGGAATTTGAGTTTTTCATGTTAGCCAGGGAAGAGCTCATCTCAAGGGAGAAAATGGCATCTTTAGGAGGACTTTCTCAATATGAGAAGCAGTTCATAAATTTGGTGTTTCCCATGGTCGAGATGGTCAAGGTGTTGTATGAAGACTACTTGGAATGAAAAATCACGGTTCAAGTGAAAGATTCAAAGAACAACAAAGGAAAAGAAGGGTTGAAGGAAGTGCCTTCTACATCTGTTTCAGAAAACACATATGAGGTATGCAGTGGAGGTCATTCATCTAATTCTCTTTCTTCTCATCAAGTTGGTTTTGGTGCATTCGAAAAACATACAAGACGTGTAGGTTTCAAATTGGTAACCAAGATGGGTTATGAAGAAGGAAAGGGCCTTGGATGTAGAGGTCAAGGTATTGTGAATCCTATTGAGGTTGAGGAAAGGCCTCGATACTTAGGATTGGGATATGGAGAAGTGGAGCTTGGAGCATCCTCCAAGATTGGTTCCAAAACTTTGGAAGCAAGTAATGCCTCAAATTGCCAACTTAAATCATTGCAGGAACACTTAACAAATAGTAATGGCACATCACTTCAGGATTGTGGTAGTGAATGCACTTCATCTACAAATAAAAGTGAAGATCAACATGGAAGGTATAATGGTCATGTTTTTATCAATTCTCCTTTTGATTATAACTAGCATAATCAAGTAATCTGGAACTTGTGGAATCTTTATCCATGTACTTATTGTCATTCACCCAAGAATTGTGTTGCCAAGTGTTGGAAGAGACAAACATTGTACAGGAAACCTATGTCAACCTGGAAGGAAACATGACATAAATATTCAACTCCATAATGAAAGAAAGAGAAGGGTAAATAGGTATGGATGCCAAAAACACATTGCACGTTTTGCAACAAGGGTGGACATCAAAAGGCTAGTTGTTGGAAGCTTAATCCAGAGATTCGTCCAAAGAAGGACAAAAGGATTGCACATGAAGTCATGAAGGAGGAAAGATTACCAAGGAAGCAAGAGGAACACTGTGAAGAAAAGATACCAGCCACTTGGTTTTTCCAGAAGTGGATGTCTCAACCTTATTGGTTTTTCCAAAAGTGTAGCTTGTGGGCCATTTCTGGGAGCTACACTTAGTATTTTCCAGTGCCGTCAGTTGTGTTGAATTTCTGAGGTCGAGTAGAAAACAATGAGACTAGTATGAGATCCATTTGATGTAATTTTTCTGTACTTTTCAAGCATTTAAGAATTAATAAAGAATCCTCCCCCACTGAGACAAAGGCCCAGAGACGTAGGCAATTTTGTGCCGAACTCCATTATCACTTATATTGTTATGGTTTTTTGTTCTTATTGCTTATGTTCAATTTTGTATATGAGTTTATGGCTGTGATATAATTCTCTTATCATCATCCTCTTTCATTAGCTTCTTAAATAGTTAATAAACGCATGCATAAATAACTCAACCACAGTGATTCAAATATCTTTTCGGATCATTCGAAGAGGGGGGATATAGAGAGGGAGTGGGTGTGAGAGTGTGAGAGTGTGATGTATGGTGAGACAAGGTATAGGTATATTTCATGGTCTAATTATTTTTCCATTTCTAGGTCTTTCCATGCCTTTCCATCTCTAGCTCAATGCCATGTATTTCATTACCATGCATTTCCTTTTAATGTACCAAATTTTTCAGTGTGTGAGAGTGTGACAGGGAGAGAGAGGAATACAAAGAAATAGAGAAAGAGTATGAGAGAGAGAGAGAGAGAGGAATATAAGGGAAATATAGAGAAAGAGTGTGAGACTGTGAGATGGGGAGAGAGGAAGAAAAAGAGGAGGGTAGCGAGAGAGGTAACTGTAGGAGACAAGGGTGAAGGTAGGATAGATAGAGGGGATATAGTGGAAGGGAAGGGTAGAGAGAGAGGGAGGAGACAGTGTGTGTGAGAGAGTGTGATAGGGGGAGAGAGAAATACAAAGAGGAGGGGCAGAGAGAGTGTGTGAGAGGGAGGGAGAGGGAGACAAATAGGGGGGTAGAGAGAGGGATAGTGAGAGGAAGGGGGTGGGGGAGAGACAAAGACATATATGGGGTGTAGAGAGAGAGATAGTGAGAGGAAGGGTGGGATACAGAGGGATACATAGATGGGGGATAGAGATATAAAGAAGGGAAGAGAGAGAGAGAGAGAGAGAGAGAGAGAGAGAGAGAGAGACTAACACGAGGAGAGAGAGAAAGAGTTGAAGAGAGAGATGGAAGAGATGCCTAGGTCTTTTCATATCTACATTTTTCCATGTCTAGGTCTTACCATGTATATGAGTGTGAGAAGAAGAGAGAGGGAGACAAAGAGAGAGAGAGAGAGAGAGAGAGAGAGAGAGAGAGAGGGAAGGGAGGTAGAGAGAGGTAAAGATAGAAATGGGGGAAAGTGGGGGAGAGATAGGGAGGGGAATTCAAAGTGTGGGGGAGATAGGATTATATGTAGGAGAGAGAGGGAGATGAGGGAGAAATGACAAATAATAAATAAGATACATGAGTGCGTGCATGCTCTTAGGAACATGCAGTGTTCCTAGAGCATGTGTGGGCTCTTAAGAACGTGTGCAAGTTCTTTTTACTTCAATTTTTTTTGGGAGGTATTGATAACTTTAGCATACATGTACGCTAATTTGGTTGCCTCATATTTAGGTTCGAGATGACAAACCTAGTGGTTTAGTATGCAAATTGATAAAAACCTCCATTTTTGTGAATACCTCTCTATATCTCTGTTTTTGACATTATTTTTCTATAGACTACGAAATTTAGATGTCGAAGAAACTATAAACATAAGTATATTCAACTATGAAGATCCCGAATATATAGTTTTTTTTTCAATTAATATTGTTTAATACTATTTTTAATCTATTTTTTTCTTCACATATATCAAAATATTAGAATACATACCTCTCTTATTTCTTATATGATTTCTTGTCGGCTTAAACATTTCTAAAATGAGTTATATTATGCACTAGAGGAGACCAATATCTACTATCTAACAAAAATAAATTATTTTGATCATGTTAAGACTCTCTTAGCCCACACGAACTAAAGGCATTGTAATTTGAAGGATATATTGACTTTCATAATTTAAAAAAAATATAAAACTAATATTATAAATTTCCAAAAAATACACTGCACTAGAACAATGGGTTCTCTATAAATATAAAAGTTTTTGGAATGATATTCCATCATTAATGTACTCAACACCTGCATGAACAAAGACATATACCTTATATTTTGCTGGAAAAATAACATACCACTTTTAGAAAAAATAAATTTCACATAGTCATTCACAATATCTATGATTAAAAGTTGTATTATTGGAATGCTAATTCAATTTCCTATGTTTAATATTCTTACACGATATTAAAATTCATTTAAAAAGTACCTTGAATAATCCCTCCAAGTTAACATATTGTTTTTTTTCCATGTTTACATTGCCACTAATGTGTCATGAGAGACCATCATTATCTGATACTCACCCCAAAGTCTTAATTATTATTGTTGACATTGTTAGTCAATTGCTTGCATGTAGGTTACACCCAAGAATAGGCCATCCTAGAACAAATAGCTCCACATAACGCCAAGACCATATATATATGCTACTATGGATTTTTTTTTTATCTTAATTATTGTTGAAGAATATTTCCCTTGACCATTAATTTGTAACTTGTCTAGGTGATTGAAAAAACAATATAGGTAAATAAGAAAACATATTGAATCCTAGATAGAGTTCTACATAGACAAATTCAGTGGTTAATTTTTGTTGCAAGTTCTACTGAAGATATACATGCCTAATAAATAACCTTTAATAGAGATTGCAGAGACCAAGTATCATTTCCATAAAGTATCTTTGTTGATGAATTGAATGGGATATACATCCCTTGTTTACGGATCAAATAAAGAGACACATGGAATGTTTCAATAACATTATTATAAAGAATGAAGGTTTAAATGGAAACTATCCCCTTAATATAATTATTGTCTTATTCGATACTTACATTGGCTTTTAATTGGACCAAACACAACTAAAGGATGTATTAGTTTTATTCATAAAATGTGATAACAAGACACAAACCCCCACCCTCAAAATTTCTTGAGGATTTACCATGTATTACTCCCAAGGATTTACATTAAGAAGATTGACTATTAACATTAGAAATACTTAAAGTGAAGGCTCGATATTTATGGAAATATTATGTATCACATGTATACAATTAATGTGAATCCAATCATGTTTCTCATTTGAACCGGTCCAACAAAAATAAAAACATAGTACATATGTTTCCTCCATCAAATAAGGTGCACACCTAACTTTTAGATTAACTCCCTCCCCCATAACAACATTTATTAAAGGGAAGGTGGAGGGTGTAGCTTCCCCCATAACAACATTTATTAAATGGAAGGTGGAGGGTGTAGCTTCTTTTATTTTTTTAACATACTTTTATATCTAAATTTTTTTATTTGTAAATATTGTTAAAATGATTATAATTTTTTTCGAACATATTTGTAAGAATAATATGCACAAATAGAATTAATATTACATAATATTTAAACAAAAAAAATATTATGTATAAACATGATGCATGGTAAAACAAAAATATTTAAAATATTTGTTTCTTCCTAAAAATGTATTCTAGATAGAAATAATGAATAAATCAAAGAATCCAAACACTCAAAATTTTAAGGAKGGAAATTTATTTAAAGTGCAGAAGTCTTGTTAAATTTTACTAGTTCTTAATATGCAAACTTCAAACTGTTTAGCTATATTTTTGTAAGGATTTTAAAATTCTAAGGATTTTATATTGTTCTCATAAAATATAAAGTATTTTTAAGATAAAATAATTTATCATGTAGAATTGGGGATAATCTTTTTTAGAAAAAATGAAAATTAACCTATCTATTTTTTGTTTTGGAAAAAATATGAAAAATTCACCTATAAACTAAATTTACCCCTAAAATTTTCACTAAATCAAATAAAGTTTTAACAAAAACCCTTAACCATATATTTAAATTTTTTAACAAAAACTCTTAACCATATATTTAAAAAACTTTATTTGGTTTCAAGCTTTAAAAAAAGCCCTTGTACTTATATTCAAAAATCTTTATTTGGTTTTATTCTCATGTTCAAGTTCGTGAAAAAATTTAATCACCTTATTTCTAATCAAATAAAAATATAGTGAAAAAGGAGTTGACTAACTGTAGTACTAAATGACTTTTTTTCACCAGAGTCTAGTGATATTTTTTGTTTAAAATCCATTTCTGAATGCATAAATGGATTCATGCTGAAAAATCCTTGGGGCACTCAGATTATATAGAAATAATCACTCGGATATGTGGATCTAACAATTTATTGAAAGATTTCATGCAAATTGTTAGAATTTTAGAAGTTACAATTGTGTTCTTTTTTTTTTGTAAGTAAGTTTTTGTATTATATAAAAATCCTTCTTAGAACCAAGATCAAGAGTACATGTACTAAGTCATTCGGTTGTAATTATTGAACTTCTCCGTGAGGAGAAACCAGTTCAGCCAACCGTATAGAGTAAGTAGCAAAAATGTCTAACAGTGCTAGAGAAAAACTGGACTATTTAACTACCATGAGAGCCACTGGAGATAAAGTATGGAACAAGCATTGTGTAATCTGGAACATACTCGGGCAAGAGGCCAGGCCAGGGTTCCTCGATGACAGGTGTCCCGCTGGCAGTCCACTGCATGTCCGTGGCGTTGCTGCGCTTGTCTTCGTGCACCTGGATGCTGGTGTCCCTTTCCTCCGCTGTCGCTGCCGAAACTACAACGTCGTCCCATCCTACAGAGCTTGCCAAAGTCTCCTTTCGTGTGAGAGAAATCATGGGCCCTGGAGAACCTGCCTTCTCATCGCATTGCGGGCTTTCTTCTGTGGTAGCTAGTTTATGGCTGCTTGCATTGTCACTGGAGTTCTCAAGAGCATCGCTAGAGTTCTCAGAAGCACCTAGAGGGGGAGTGGTGAGAAGCTGGAGGAGGGTAGAAAGCCTTCCCTCCATCTGTTGGACCCGTAATTGGAGGTCATTCACCCCATCCTGGAGCTCAAAAACTAAGTCATGCGGAATGGCAGAGTGTTCACACGGCAGCTTGGGAGAGGGCGTCTTTAGATTGTGACGAGGTCAACCATGGCGCGGCGCCGGGGGAGAGGAGGAGTGCTTGCCGAAGGGAGAACACCATGCCGGGGTCCAGGAGGTGTCAACAACAACTAAACATTCGAGACCTGGGGTGGATGAACCAGAGGGCGAGGAGGAAGTGTGAGGGCGTCGAGGGTGCTAAGGAGAGCCTCGACATGGATGCATACATTGTCGCGGCATGGCAAAGCTCGACATCTGCAGAAGGTCTACAGAGCCAAGGTGGAATATGAAAATCGCCCGAAATACTATGAAAAACGTAGAGCCGGAGTCGAAGCCAAACAACCAGGCGATAATGCCAAATGAATTCTACATAGTTCGATGCATAGAGGTGGTCGAGGGGGGTGGGATTAATGCCCCTCCCATCAGACTTGAATGCGAGTTATAGCCTGGGAGTGGTGGCTGTAGTGGGCACGAGCCGAGCACATGGCTCCGTGCTCCGCTGCCCCCCCCCCTTCGCCCATATCCTACCATGTGGATCGCAATACCACCCCATCCGGGGGTACAATTGTGTTCTTTAACATTCATTAACAATTGCATATAATCAGATCACTAAAAGATAAATAATCATAGAACAAAAGATATATCCAGGGAAATCCTTGTGGGTTAGAAAACCCAACAACCAATTCTTTTTTATATATTCCTTCAAAAAGTACAATATCACGTTATGGCTCTCCACAGATAGACCAAGACCAAGATAGAAAATACCAAAAAAMTAAGACCTATCAATGTAGACCTCCTTTGATATTCTCCAAATACACAAGAGAAGGAGAGTTGTGTGTGAGTACAAATGAGAGGAACTCGGCCTCTATTTATATACATAACTTAGTCTTGAAAAGACACAACYCTAAGAGGGKTCATTTTTACTTTTACAATAAGGATAACAATAAAATAATAATTTATTTTGAACCAATATATACAATACGACAACAATAACCTTCTCAGGGTTTGACCAATACAAATACCAAAGAATATCTTCTGTAGTTACATCAAAATATCAACACTCCCTCTTAACTAGGAAGGTATTCTTTGTTGCCACACGAGCTCATGACCATTGATTGTTGAACATATGAATCTATACATCCTCAGATATCCATAGTACAAAATGAATTCATAGACAATGCATCCAAAGCCTGTGTGTATCTCTCAAATAGCTTCAACGTGTCACCATGAAATCCAATACCCTACAACACATATTCACCTCATCGTGTGAACCCTTGTGACTTCACAACCAATGCATCCAAGGCATGTGGGTAGCTCTCAAATAGCTACAACATGTCCTCAGGACAACCACTACCCCGCAATGCATATGTACCTCATCACTCACTCTGAAGAGGGACAATACCAAGCTTGTCGGTAAAGTGCTAAAACTTCATCCTTGACAGTGGCTTGATGAACACATCCACAAACTTCTCCTCGGTAGTCACGTGTTGGAGTCTCACTGCTACCCTCTACACCATATCCCTGATATAGTGATATTTGACCTCGATATGCTTTGACCTGTCATGGAACACCGGACTCTCTGACAACTTCATGCAACTATGGTTGTCACACCAAATGCAGATCACCTCCAGTTTGAAACCAAATAACCCAAACAACAACTTCTGAAGCCACACTGATTCTCTACATGTTGCACATATTGCCACATATTCAACCTCAGCCATATTGAGTGCTACACATGACTTGTAATGTCCCCATCCATCAACCCCACTGTCGGACAATGCTACCACGCAGAACATTCACTTACATATATATAATATTCATATAAAGAATATGCATTAAATCAAATTAACAGATTTAACATGGAGTTACTGTTTTCATACAAACTTAAATAGAATTAACAATAATTCAAACTTGCAACATAATACATGATACATTTCAAGACACCGACATGCATCACATATAAATTAAGTACATAATTAATACTTATCTTTTAAGCAACCATAATACCACCAATTGCATGCAGACCTTCCACGAACCTCCCAGCCTTAGACCACATTGCTCATCACTCTCAGTAGTAGGTCACCCCCGAGCTAGGACTAAGCTCCACCGAGAAAGGGAATGCTAGGCTAGGCAAGGTCAACAAGAAGACACACAGTTTATGAGGATGGATTCTCTCCTAGGAGCCACTTATGCCCACTGCTCACAGACCCTCATTCCCCACATGCCTCTCCCACCCCAGGGGTATACACCTGCATTGTCACCCAGAATGTCCTTTGGGTGCTAAACCTCCCTTTCCTTGGGCTTCAGCAACAGGCCGGACTGAAATTCTCTAAGCTCTGTGGCAGCTACATGACCGCTTCTATGACTTCTCACTTCCTCTGTGCACTCTCTCATATGGATAGAGTCACTCACAGGCCTGACAACCTGTTTCTTCAACCACAACCACCTCTCTGACTTGGAGAGAGTGTTGCACACAGGCCTAACAACCTGCTTCTTCATCTGCGTTGCAATACAAAGAGGACACCAATAAGGCTCAACAAGAAAAAAATGATGGTATCCAATCACACTCAGCCAAGGGACTACATGGCCACAATAGTCCACAGTTATAACCCACATGGCATAGACAATTACGGTATGCTCAAGTTTCACAAAATACAACAACCCAAACAGTGAAGCACGAACTCAGATTTGCAGGGTGGATGAACTGAGTTCACATGACACACAGGAGACACAGCTCAGTCCACAGGTTTTCCACTAGTTTTCATGGTGCGTGAAAAGGAAATTATACAGAGGTCGATGATGGAGGCCAAACATAGAGACCAGATAGAATTTGTGGGAATATACTGGTCGATCACATAGGTCTCACGATTTCTAGTTTCATAGATGCGTGAGGTATGCAGGCAAAGATCAGACGCAAAAGGCTAGACAGTTCAGACAACAAACGCAAGAATATAAGAAGAACCCCCATCACGACTGAAATATTTGGTTAAATTGCATGTGCCTAGGCCGGCACATGTCGCCCATGAAGTTGCATGCACTCCATCAAGTATTCGTTCCCTTTTCTAGGAACTTAGGATAAAAATATACCTTTCACACCACTTTGGAATAATAAAAAATTATTATTCAAGGACTTAAGCCCTCAAGATTAGCCCCTCTTCCAACCTTTCATCCCCCTTTCCCTTACCCATTTTGTGGAAGCTTAGTCCCCCATCACTCTTTCTTCGTGGTCGGTCGACACACAACGATGTTTATATATTATATTAATGACCTGCATAATTGCATATACAAAAAGAGGCTCCTGTCCTTAACACTTACACTCTCCATCCTAATAAAAACATAATACCACCATCTTATCAATCCTCGACACACCATCCTACAAAACATGATTACAATTCATACTATATCTAGGGCACTATCGAGGGATATTACAATCCCCTCCCTTTATTTTTGCACTATCCTCAGTTAAACTTTTACACAGCATTAGCAAGATTTTTAAAATATTCAAAATGATGCAGGTATTCTTCCCACATAGCATCCTCATGCTCCCATGTCGCATCCTCAGGACTGTATTAGGTCCACTGGAACTTTACAAGCCCTATGGCTCGATTCTCGAGCTGTTTTCTTTTCCAGTCCAATATGCACACATGATGCACTTGCAAGAAACCTTCTTGCTCCACCTGAATCACATTCCAATCGATAACATGATTAGCATCAGGTATATATTTATTAAGGAATGAAATGTGAAACACATTATCTACAGTCATGAATGAAGGTAATGCGAGCATATATGCAACTGGCCCAATCCTTTCTAGGATTTCAAATGGCCCACAAAATCTAGCTGCCAACTTGGAGCAGCTTCCCAACTTCAGGGAACTTCTATTGGTTCTTACTTTCAGGAAAACATGGTCACCCACTTTAAACTCTTTGTGGGTTTTGTTCTTATCGGCATAACTTTTCTTTCTGTCTTGGGTGGCCTTTAAATTCTTCTTAATTTTTAGCATTTTCTCTTCCATTTCCTTGAGAAGCTTTGGCCCAACTACTTCCCTATCAGCTGGATTATCGCAACTTACTGGAGTATTGCACTTTCTTCCATAAAGTGATTCAAATGGGCTCATATTCAATGATGTTTGATACCCATTGTTGTACACAAATTCTACCAAATGTAGCTAGTCTTCCCATTTCGATGGTTTGTCCATCACATACATCCTTAGTATGTCTTCTATCACTCAATTCACCCACTCTGTCTACCCATATGAATCAATATGATAGGTTGTACTGAAGTTCATATTCATTCTGAAGCCCTTGAATAACCCTTTCTAGAAATTTGAGGAAAATTTCGGGTCTCTATCTGACACAATTGTCTTGGGAATTCTGTGCAATCATGCCACTTCCTTCATAAAGATGTCGGCAACATTCGTTGCCTTGTGAGTAGTCTTTAACATAATTAAATGGGCGTCTTTAGTAATATTTTCCACTACCACCATGATTGAATCATGTTGCTTGCCGGTTCTGGGCAATCCCATGATGAAATCCATTGTCACCACTTCCCACTTCCACTCAGGAATGGGTAAATGTTGTAGAAACCTTGTTGGGTGTCTGTTCTCAGCTTTAACCTTCTAACACTCCATACATCTGAAAATTTATTC
>SNQJ01S0073125.1:4781-25660 GCA_010110895.2 Picea sitchensis | reverse complement strand
AGACAACCTTGAAGGACTTAAGCCAAATCCAACTGGTGTTGACATGGATGCTAACCAGGGCACTCCACAAATTGTAGGTTAGCATAAAAAATGAGGTACAGTCTCGCGCACACAAAGATTTAGTCGAATTACAGAAGGAAACAAAGAAACGAGACACGCTGGAAATAGTCTATGAGAAGGATAAATATGAGACCTAGGAGGAAAGGGAGCACATAAAAGGACTTGAGAAGAAAGTGGCAGGAACTTATGAGAATATTCCATAGGTCGTAGGGAGGGATGAAATTATAACAATAGAGAAGATTGATCAAATTGCATGTTTCTTTTACCAATTATAATAATGGGTCAATATTCAGCTCCCTTATCTCACACTCAATCCTAGGTTGTAAACACATGAATCTTACAACCACCCATTAAATATATCTGGGTTCAGACTGTGCAGTGCATTCTATGTGTTTTGTTTCCTTCCAGTTTACCAGGAGGGCCAATAGTTTTAGAGGCTTTGTTTGAAACCCGACATACATGAACCCTGGGTCAATAAACTCAAACAGTGGGTAGAAGAAGGAAGTAAACCAACATAGAGATAGATCTAGATTTAGACGATGACCTAGAGCTTGAAATAGACCATGACCTAGACCATGACATAGAGCTAGAGCTAGATTTATACAATGAACTAGAGCTTGACGTAGACCATGACATATATCCCCTAGCTCCATCTAAGCATATTCATAACTTATACTCAATTCTTAACCCCCTATACAACTGAGACTTGTGTGCACTATGTATATACCTTTTGTACAACCCTTGCACCCACATAAACCACATATTGGTCCTCTAACCATTGCTCTATCCTTGAAAATACTTTCAATCCTAAACCCTTAGTCCTTAGTTGTCACCATACCCCTATACATATTTATTCATAAATATGTTTGGTCTATAATAAATACTCTACCCATTTCTTAAAGAGCACACACATACTTTTGTGAATTTATTGAGCTATAGTTGTTGGTCATTTATGCTCAAGAGGAATGTGCAAACTTTAGTGTGCACACATTCTAGGAATGCATATGCATATGTGTTCCTGATGGGCATTGTTTGGTGCCAAGAACACTCTATCACCAAATCTCTTTCAAGGCCAAAAAGCAATCCATGACATCTTTAAACAAAAATAGCTCACACAAACATGTTTTTAATATTTTAGTGTTCTTGTTTGATTCATGGAGAGTTTTGTGATATTTCCAAACCATTTGTGTCTACATGAAATTGGAAGACAAATTTTTCCAAGTGCAATTGGAATTGGAAGAAAAATTTGTTCAGGTGCAATTGGAATTGGAATTGGAATTATTAGATGTGTCTTCTTTTGTAATACATAAAACAAAATCTCCACTTGGTTGTTCCTTCTTACATAATGCAAAGACAAAATTGTGGTGGGTGTTTGGAAGCCAATTTTTATCTTTAAACATGGGGAATCGACGGATTCAAGAAATAAATTCCTCGAGAAAAACAAAACCGAACGAAAAGGTAGAATAAGAAAGAGAAAAATCAAAGTTATGTATGTCAAAGCATAGGATTTCATAAGAGGGAAATCCAATTTCTAGCAAAATACATGTCTCCATTTTTTCTCCTCCATCACGAAAAGAAAAGAACAATATTTCATTAGAGAGAAATCCATCCAATATCTCATCAAGACAACTTATTGTGGATGACCATATGATGGAGGATTTTCTTGGATCTAATTATAAACTAGATGAAATTAGAGAAGCAACTGGTGTACAACATTGTGGTGAAGAACTTCCTATGGTGTAATCTATTGTTGGATAGTAAAATGTTCCAGAAACAAGTCGACCCCATGTCCAGTCTCATCCCACAATTGATTCACCAATGATTGAAGGGGAAAGAACTGCAACATTGTTAACTCCACAGTCGGGAGGTCAAGAGTGCCAAAATAGGGTTTCATCATCCCTACCTAGAATAAGGTTTCATCCTTCTAGAAAAGGGGTTGAATGAGAATAGAAACACAAGCATAGTTTATGCAAAATGACCATGAATCACACTTGTGGACTCTATAAAAACTCTATCAATAGGAGCACATGAGCGTTCCTAAGAATGTGAACATGTTCTTAAGAATGTGAATGTGTTCTTAAGAATGTGCACACATTATTTCCATTAAAACTACATGGAAAGCCTCATGGCGGTTCAATCACCTCCAAACCTAAGGGTTTAAGAACATGTGGGGCTTCCTAAGAATGCACACACCTTCTTGCTACATGGCTTACCACTTTTTCAGCCATGAACTTCGTGCACTTACCCCTATGATTTCACTCTCTATGGTCATTTTCCCTCTGTCCAAGTAGAATTCACCTTTCCTTGGGTCATTTTCATTTACTTGGAAAATTCACATTGGCCTGGGTCAAATTAATTCCTTCCCGAGTCAATTTCTCATTGGTTTGGTCAATTTGGTACTTACTGGGTTGAATTCCTTTTTCCTTGGTCAATTTTTTTCGACTTGATTGAACATCTCACTTCCCTTGTCGAATCAATTTATTTTAATATAAACGATGGGTCGTACATGGTTGTACAATGAATGGTTGTACATGAYTGTAGGAGGTCGTACACATCACATTGGAGCAACTTACATTATCCACYAATAGAGATTACAACCAGGTGGTCTCTTGGCAAGTTGTGGATGTTTTCAAGAGCCACCCGCACTCCACATTTGTGTTTCTCAAGGCTTGGAAGTGACTGATCTTCCATGAAAATTTAATCAACTGATGYAGTGATTTAGAATGGGCTAGATTCCTACACTAAATTATCTTTGGGTTATRAATGAAAATTCTCTATTAATGAGTTTTGTAACCACATGATGCATGATTCTTAATAAATGTTAAATATGAGGGGTGTGATACATTGGACAAGGGGAAAATTCTAATTAAATTGGGACTAGTTAATATGGTGGGTATGCTAATTCTAGGGTGGGACTAGTAGTAACAACAAAACCTACCATTAATCTGGAATTCCATATTACTTTAAGTTGTAAGAACATATAAACCTAGAAAACCATTACTCGAGTCTAATATTTGATAAATTATGAGATGAATTTGGATTTTAATCATTACTATAGAAATCAATTTCATCACCTTGTGTTATCTGGCTTGGTCATAGAGAAGGAATTTGGTTCCATGATTCCAAATATACATTATGAGTGTTGGGAATGAGAAAACAGATGCCGAATTTCACCTATTCTAATTAGAGTGAGTAAATAACTAATGCACATATACTGATGAAGAATGTCACTTTACTATCACCTAAACATAGAGTATTGCAAGAACAAAAGAGCCAATTTGTGTGTTCCTACCTCGATATCTTCAGGAAACCGAATTTAGAACAAGAAGAACTTAACACACTTGGAGCCATATTGAGGATCTTTAGTTCTAAGTCTTTTATTATTGTTGGTATTGTTAGTCAATTTCTTTCATGTAGGCTACACCTAAGAATAGCCATCTTGAAAAAAATATCTTCGCATAACTTCAATGCTAGAGATATATCCTACCAAGACATTTTTTATCGTAATTATTGCTTAGGAATATTTACCTTGACCATTAATTTGTAACTTGTCTATGTGATTAGGAAAACCATAGAGGAATATTTACCTTTATCTTCTTGGGATCAAATTTCCTTGGCATTTCATGTAGTTTTCCATCCATATTGAGAGCTCCATGGGACCTCCATTGAGGTATAACTTCTATGTTGAGCATGTTTTCTCCCATTAATTGTTCTATGGTAATTTTTGGTTGTTCTCTTTCGTGTTTTTCTTCCGGTTCAATAAAGAAAGGTGCGACCCTAATCAAAGGTACTCGGACTTCTTTTAAAGTGGTTTCAATGAGGTCATCTATGGAATTAATGTAAAAGTTAGGATCTATGTTGGAACATTCTACACAGGTTTCTTTCCTCCTAGGGAGCATATAGGCTATAGGTAGTTTTAGAAGAAGCTTTGTGTAGCATGTGTAATTCTATGGGTTTCATGGAGCTCTTCCCACGGTATGCGAAACCAAATCTTATTATGTATTTCAGGACTACCAGAGGAACTTCCAAAATTAGGCTTTGACTCTTCATATATAACTTATTTTTCAGACTCGACTCCAGGAAACAAGATAGGTTGGGGGCCGGGATTATTTGTTGAACACATATTTCCGTTATTGTTTAATTCATGTATATAAGCCATAAAAGTTGTCCCTCATTCTAGCGCAAATTCTTTTGATGGGTTCAAATTCACGTGACAATAGCAAGGGGTTCTCCCCAATACACAGTCCCAACTAGACTATACATCATTTGGATTAGGAGACCCATCCAGAATTTGGACCAGTTTCCATTGTTACTATTTTTAGGCGTTTTGGGCCAGTTGCAGACCAGTTTGCTGATAAGGGTGGGTGGTGAGTGGATAATCAATGTAAATATGTAGATGAATACCATGTATTAAATGAAAGATAAATTAATACTAACCTACTTTAACCTATCCTACCTAAGATCATACTAAAGTGACTATTGAGTTGTATGTTGAAACCAAATCATGCACTACTTCTACACAGATAATTGATATAAGAGAGAAAGATCATAAACACATCTATACAAATACACATAACCAGATTAGTTTAGATTGCAATAATGTATAAATTAACAACCCACAAATCTAAAGGCATTAATATATTTAAAGAAATACTTTAAATTGAAGAATAACATAGATTGTATGAGAATTAATCTATAACAACATAGAATTCTTACAGTCCATAGGAATAGTGTCCATATTCACCAGAAGTAGTTCTTTTCTCAATTATGTTCATACATAATAATTCATTGTATAACACCTGGCCCTGAAGGCTTCTAAATATTCATTAACAAAGTATAATTCCTTGAATCAATTCTTGAGTCTATATCTTGCTTGAAAATCCAAAAAAGTATGTATAAAATGGGGTTCTATTCTATTTTATACAAGTGTTTAGTAACCCCTATGTGATTACTCATCTTATTCTTGGAAGAGTAGTTACAAAACTGGTTCACCTTCTCATTTCTAATGAAAAGTGTGAAAAATAGGATGAAATTGGGATTAGTTAGGAAAAGGAAAAAATAAAAGACATGTATTTTCTCTTCTTCTTATGGATTTCAACTTCTTAAGTATGTCATCCAAAATTCCAACTGATTATATAGCGATTTGATCCTTCTGTACATCATTTTTTTTAATGTTGTGTTGATCAACATGATATTGTCTTCAAGGGTGCCCATATAATTTTCCAATTTTTTCATGAAGGATTGTAGCATGGTATGAAGCTTTACTTGACGTGGTAAGTGTTGATCACTGAGATCTCTAGAGATGAAGGTAGTTTCTTCAATCACTTAATTTCTGCGATTAGTTTTGTCATGTATTGCATTCACTAGTTCTTCTAACACAAGGTTCTTCCCAAGTTCATCTAATCTTGGGAGATGACCATTCATGATTAGTACTTGGTAAGATTTATGGATCCTTGACTAGATTTCCATGGATTTGGTGACTTCTCTATCAACCTTTTTTCCTATCTACTAGAAATGTTCTAGTGCATATAAGTTTGTCTTTATCTCCACCTTTGATGGTCAGTAAAGATCGGGTGGTGCATCTGGGTTCTCTTCTATCCATTTGTTTTTATCTGATATGATTTCACAAATGGTGTTATATTGTGACAACTTCATCTGTACATGATTATTTTACTTAATGACCATCAGAGTCATATTTTGAAAGATGTGTAGATGGGTGTACATGTTAATGATATCTCCTTCAAGATCATTTCTAACCTTTTCAGTGTTTTCCTTGAATCTTTGGAGACTCCTCTTGTCAATATTTACCTATTGAAGCATTTCCTCTAAATGTATGATCCTTGTCTCATTTTCTTCATTTTTCCACCATAATATTTGTATGTTGTCTATGTTGGAACTCATGAATACAGAGACAACCTTATCTATGGCAACGGGTTCTTCTATGAAATCTCCTATGAATGAGACATGGGTGACTGTTGAGATAGGTGTTCCTTCAGTTACTAAAACTGTCTTTACCCTCTCTTGCATGATTCTACCAGTATTATTGTCATAAGTTAAGATATTTATATCCAACACTTCACTCGGCTAAAACAACTAACAGAGCCAGAGTCCTAAACTGCTACCAGTCAAATCTGTTTCTGTAACTATAGCAGATGTTCCTGGGATGTCCACCTCTGAGGAATGTGTGTCACCCCTCCTTTTTTTCTGCATTTTTATTTTGTCTTTATTATTCAACAAATTCGTCCCCTGCTTCGTTTTCTACTTTCTCTGTTTTCTTTGCTTCTTCTCGTTCCTTTTTTTCTTGTTATGTTGCAGATTTTTCTTCTACTTCATCTTTATCTCTAGGTTTGTATATTTCTCCCTTTTGCGTCATTTTTATTGTTTAAAACCTTTTCTTCATCTCTCCTCTTTTTCTTTGTTGGTTATTCTTATTATAACTCTGCATATCCTGAGTTTGTTGACATGGAAATAGGGGAAAGGTGTCGAGTCTCTTCTTGTTCTACCTCTTTCATGGTTGCTTCCCTTTCTTTTTCCACATTTGTAATTCTTCCTTTTGGTTGGCCATGCCTGTTGAGAATAAATTCATCGTATGTCCTAGCATATTGGTGTACTTATTCCTCTTCCCAAAGTTATTTAGTATACTCATATGACATCCTGACATTATTGAAATATTCCTTGAATTTTTTTTTAGGATCATGTCTCCTGAATCTCTCTTCTCCAAAGTGACATGAAAGAAGGGTATCTACTTCTTCGCGGGCTTGTATAGTATTTTCAAAGAAATAATTGTCGATGTACAAAGGTAGTGGGGGCCAAATTTGTTTCTTCAATCTATACAACATCCCTATTACTCTGCGTATAATATTATGATATGCTACTTCCTGAAGGACGAGATTGTTAGGTACGGATAGTTGAAGTAGATTTGGTGGTTTTTTCATGCCATATATTCTTATGTAAGTACCATGCTCCATTAGATACCAATCCACAATCATTTTAATAACTACTATAGCCTTGTTTGTCATAAAGGGGGAGTGGTGCAAAAGATGAACTCATATAAGGGAGAAAGGAAGTGTTCACAAATACTTTGCTATTCCACATAGTATTTGTGCTCCGAGAGCACTTTGAAATATATGTGGATTGTGGGATCAATAGGCAACCAACTTCATCCCATGTTAGGATACTTGTGAGATACACATATTATGTCCAAGAGGTATGAGGACATATGGAAACAACTGGTTGGACTTGTTTTACGATGGAAATAACAGTCRTGAGATTCTTAGAAAATATGTTTTCCCAATTAAATKAAATCCCTACATCTACCCAAAAATAAATCAAAGGAATGTATGATAAGGGGAAATTTTTTKCATCGGGTTCCTTGTATAACCTGCATAGCCTAACTACCAAATATTGGTAGGGTCTTCTCAAGGCACTCRTGGAGTACCRATTTTTAAGCCTGTATTTAAACTACTTTTTTTCTTTATACTATTGGGAGAATAAGTCCTTCGGTGCATACTCAAACTCATTGAGGATTTCACGATCCAATATTTTACTTCCCTCCTCAATTTGAAAGAATTTGTATAAAAAWTCTGGCCTAAAATAAGCTATGGGCTATTTTATTACATTGTAGATGTATCTACGGCTTATGTAGTTATTCTTCAAAATCGAGGAGATGGAATATGTACAAGGAAAAATTGTTGGAGGTGATGATACCCTRAATATCCTTGATTTCCTAATGTTCCTGAAYGCTTGTAGCTCATCTGGATCTTCAGATTTGGAAGAGAAATTTGAWTTTTTGAATATGTGATAAAATTCTCCCCATTTCAAGGTTTCTCCATCCTTTTCCAGAACTCCATCCATGTCATCATATATGGCCCCAACAATATCTATCTTTAGTGCTTGTTGGTAACTTCTAGAGGCTTTAGTTCTTGATGCCTTTCCTGTCGTTTTATTTCAAGGTGACATGTTTGAACCTGCAAAAAAAGATAAGTTCAGAGCATATAACATGATATAATATAGCATTTGAAATGAAACTAGAAAAATGATTAGAAATACCAAAGACATTGAGACTATTTAGAAAATAGAGAGTTGTCCTCTGAAGATATTAGTGTAAAAAGTATGTGTGCTTAAGCGTCGTGGTAAAACTTGGGGAGGAAGGGCTCGAGATTAGGTTTTGAAAAATGAAAACGAAGGTAGAGAGGTTAATTTTTCTGATGAGAGGGTGGTGTTAAGTGTTCTGATAAAGTGAAGAGATGGTAGAAATCCTCCAATATGGTCTAAAGAGTTATAACAAAGTATTCCTAGTTTCTCATGGAAGTTTTCTGTAACTCCTCTCAACTTATCAGAGGAGTTAGTAATAACTCAGTTAGTTTCAATGTTGCTGATATTTGAAACTCTTAAGGGTTTTCCTTGAGAAAAGCATGAGATTTTTGGGAGAGGGGCGGAGGACGGGTTTAAAGGTTGGAATATTCCCTTCAAACTCTTCCAATCGAAACCTATATGCAAATACAAGGGCTTTGTGTAATATTTTAAAAGAGGACTCGAAAAGAGGACTGTAAAAGTGGGAGTCTGTAGATTTGATGTAGAAGCCATTTTTTATTTCAACAAAGTTTTTTCTCTGAAAAACTCGTTATGGTAGAACCTTCTCTGATACCAAATTGAAGGGTAAAGGGGGATGCGCACAGTCTACTCTACGCAATGCAGTTCAAAATACTGTGCACCAAACAGGCTACGCGACAGAGTTCTCAAGATCACTGCGTAGTTCACAAACTACCAGATTGTTGTGTGATGTGAATAAACACACTAAATAGAATGATTTACGAATGCAAAATATAATAGAGAAATAACACAAAAACTTGTCAGAAACAAAAAATACTTGATATTAATGAACTTCATCGGAGTGCGCTCGGATTACAAGATACAATGAGAAAATGAGCTTCGGCTCTGATACTTCTTCTGTCAACTCTTCAACTGTTGTTGGTTCTTGAACTGCTTCTCTACATCCCTCTCTCCTTTTCTCTATGTCTCTATCTATCCATCTTTTCTAGCTAAGAAACTCAGACTTATATAAACTTCCTTCAGAAGCTAATACCGAATCAACATTTAACTCAAACATAATTACGAGTGACTCTTCAATTACTTAATTTAATTGGGGAAGATAGAATTCAGATTCATTTATAGTTCTCCTAATTGCTGACTTACATTTGAGTAAGTATGTGACTTTGCACTTGGAGACTTGTCAGACTGTCTGACTGACATTTTAACTGCTGACAGATTTTGACTGATAGACAAATCGACGGTGACATGAAGATCTCACCGACTTGTAGTTACAATTTTCAACACTCACCCTTAATTATAAGTTGGTGGAGTTACAAAAGAAAATAACATAAAAAATTTGAGTTTTCATTTTACTGTCACTCATTTGTTGTTGCACGGACTCCCAGACTACTGTGCAGATGATGAAATACATCTCTTGCTAAAGCCTTTGTAAAAATGTTTGCAATTTGTTCTTTTGACCTGCAAAATTCTAAGGACATCTATTCGTTATTAACCAATTCTCTGATGAAATGATACCTTCTATCAATGTGATTAGTTTTCTTGTGAAACACATTATTCTTTGATAACGTGATGGTTGAATTATTGTCACATAAAATTTTAGTTGGTTCATGTTTTTCTTTCAACAAATCTCTTAACATCCTTCTCATCCATACTTCTTGACAAGTTGCGCTTGTGGTTGCAATGTACTCTGCTTCTGCTGAAGAAAGTGTCACTATGGGCTGCTTCATTGATGCCCATGATACCATACCTATTCCAAAATAAAATGTGTACCCAGAGGTACTTTTCCTGTCATCAATACTGCCTCCACAATCACTGTTAGTATATCCAATGAGTTTGAAATTTTATGAAGTTGAGTACTTTATGCCGAAATCTTTTGTTCCATTCACATATCTCATGATTCTCTTTCCTTCTTTCCAATGTGATTCTTTTGGAGTTTCCATGAACCTTGAGATTAGGCTCACTCCATACATAATATCAGGTCTTGTCATTTTTAGATACATAAGACTTCCTACCAGTATTTTAAATAGTGTGGGATCCACTTTGGATCCTCTATTTTCATTGCTTATCTTTAATCCTGTTATGACAGGTGTTGGTGCTTCTTTTGAGTTTACCATATTGAATCTCTTTAATATTTCATGTGCATACTTGGACTATGAGATAAATATACAAGTTTTGGATTGGTGCACTTCTATTCCCATAAAATATCTCAGAAGTCCCAAATCAGTCATTTCAAATTCATCTTTCATGACTGACTTGAACTCTTCTATGTCAAAATTACATGTGAATATCAAATCATCCACATATAAACAAACAATTAACACATTACCTTGATAATTTGGTTTGATGTACAGTGTTGGCTCATTTTCGCTTCTCTGAAATCCATTCTGTGTGAGAAAGGAATCTATGCGATTGTACCAAGCTCTCAGAGCTTGCTTTAATCCATATAGTGCTTTCTTTAATGTGTATACTTTGTTTTCTTTTCCTGGAACCTCATAACCTTGTGGTTGTTTCACATATACTTCTTCTTCTAAGTTTCCATTCAAGAATGATGACTTTACATCCATTTGATAAACTGGCCATTAGTACTGCGTGGCAATTCCTAAGACGGTTCTGACTATGTCCATGCGTGCAACTGGTGAAAATGTTTCATTGTAATCAATTCCAGGTTGTTGTGTAAAGCCTCTCGCAACTAATCTTTCCTTGTACTTCTGTACTTTTATTTCTACATCTTGCTTGGTTTTATAAATGCACTTGACACTTATGACATCCTTATCATTAGATACATCTACAAATTTTCATGTTTGATTATTCTCTATGCACCTGATTTCTTCATCCATGGCTTATGCCCATACTTCCTCTTTGATAGCTTCTTCAAAAGTTAATGGATCATCTATTTGTGAAAACAGAGAAAAGACTGAAAATGATTTTTTTGTGTCTTCATTATAGATGTCGTGCAGACTTCTTGTCTTTCTTAGTAACAAACTTGCTCATGTTGGATCTGGAGAAGTAGAAGTATTCAAACTGCTTGTTGGTGTTTGTCGCGCTGTAAGTGTGGATTGCGCACTTGTTGTTCTTACCGGAGTATTATGTGCGGTAATTTTCATTGCAGTGCGAGGTGTAGACGGAGCTACGCACTTTCCTGTGTGTGGTGTTTGAAACACTTCATCCTCTGTGTCATTATGCTCCATTGTGTCAATTATCTTTACTATCTTTTCTATGGTTCTACCGCATGCTTCATTCTCTACAAATTGAACATCGCAACTGATTATGACTTTTCTTATGACTGGGTCATACAGCTTGTATCCTTTTGTTTCTTCAGAATACCCAACAAATATATATTAATGTCCTTTGTTGTCCAACTTCCTTATTATTTCATCTGGAACATGTGCGTATGCGACGCAACCAAAAACTCTTAAATGCGCCACATTATTCTTTGATCGTGTCCATTCTCCCTGAGGAATTCTATTCTTCACACTCTTTGTCGGACATCTATTCAAGATGTATACTGCAGTTCCTACTGTCTCAGCCCAGTACTCATTTGACAAATGTTTGGTTGTTAACATACTACGCGCCATTTCCATGATGGTTCTATTCTTTGTTTCTGTGACGCCATTTTGTTGTGGTGTGTATCGCGTAGTAAATTGCTCGTAAATGCCATGATATGTACAAAAGTTATGAAATTCTCTTGACATGTATTCTCCTCCTCTGTCCATTCTTAGAAACTTGATGTAATAACCACTCTGTTTCTCCACAAGTGATTTAAACTGTTGAAAACAAACCAATGCATCAGATTTATGCTTTAGAAAATAAATCCATGTCTTTCTTGAGAAATCATCAATGAATGTTAGAAAATAAATACCGCCTCCTATAAACGGAGTTTGCATTGGTCCAAAAATATCAGAATGTATTATTTCCAGTGGATATTTTACTCTATAAGACTTACCAACTAGAAATGATTCTCTGTGTTGCTTGCCAAATATACAACCTTCACATATCCTTTCTGGTTTTTCAATCAATGGTAAACATTTTACCATATCCTTTGTGTGTAATAGTTTCAGACCTCCAAAGTGCAAATGTCCAAATCTAAAATGCCATAACCAGGAGTCATCCTGTGTTTCTAATTGGAATGTTGCCTTCATTTCTGCACCATTTTCTCCTTTCTTGATACTGCATGCACTATTCTCTTCATTAGTATTGCACGTGTTTTTTGTTGTAAATGCAGTGTCTAACTATGCACTTTTTCTTTTGTCAATAGTTTGTGTTGTGTTCTTATTCTTGTTTGGCTTTAATGTCAATGGGAACATTCTGTTACTTGTCATCTGGATTTTTGCAATAAGTAAATTGCTTGGGATTTTCTCCATAATCACACAGTGATTATCTTCCATGTAGATTATGTATCCTTTTTGTAACAGGTGTCCTACACTCATCAAATTATGCTTCAAACCAGAAACATAATATACATCAGACATAACTCTCTCTTCTCCTTGTCTGGTTAAAATATTTATACCGCCTTTGCCTAAGAAGGTGACTTGGATATGTGTTCCAAGTGTAACGTTGGTCCGGACTAACTCATCCAAACTAGAAAATAATAATATGTTTCGTGTCATGTGGTTACTGCAGCCTGAATCTAAATACCATATGTCACATGGACTTGCTTGACCAACATTGCATTCAACTGGTGACACTATATTAGACATTTCTTTTGCGCTAGACATAGCTACAATGCGCGCCATAAACATAGGTTGATTTTGGTTATTTGTGTTGTGTGGTTGATCTTGACTTTGCTTGTTCTGATTATGCTATCTCTTTCTGCACTCATATGCATAATGCCCATACTTTTTACAGTAATGGAATTGAATCTTTGATTTGTCAGTTTTTTGACAAGTTGACTGGTGATACTTGCATTTTGACCTCTTCCACCAGTGTTTCGAAGATTGCTACTACGTCCACTTCTGTCAGAACTTCTTCCTCCGCCTCTAGAGTTAGCTCTCCCCCTTCCTCTTCCATGGCCTATAGATGACTGTGTGGAAAAATCATTTTCTAATTACATATTTGACCTGTTCAATCTAAGTTCATGATTGACGAGGGAAGCTTGCAGTTTATCTAGACTGAACTGACTTGGATCTTTTCCTTCTTCTAGAGTTACAACTAGAGTATCAAATTTAGGAGGAAGAATTCTAAGCACTTTCTCCATAACTTTTCTATCATCTATGGTTTCATCGTGAGACATAATTTGATTTATTAGTCAAATGACCTATGTGTAGAAATAATCTACTGAATCTTTCATTGACATAGTTTCAAAATCTCTTCTAAGAATCTGAAGTTTTGCAGTGTTTACTTTATCCATACCTTGATAAGCGGTTTGTAATATATCCCATGCTTCCTTGGCTTGCTTTGCTGATGCAACTCTTGGAAGTATGCTCTCATGCATGGCTTGATGTATATAAAACAACACCTTTCCATCCTTCTTTATTTGTTCTTTCAAGACATTTTTCTCAGCTTGTGTGAGGGAGTTATATGTTGCCTCATCCGGTTCAACATAACCATTTTCGACTATCTCTCATACATCTTGACCTTGGAACAAAGCCTTCATGGTCAAGGACCACATCTCATAGTTCTTGTTTGTAAAAGTGGGAGGTTGCAGATTTGAGGTAGAAGCCATTTTTTCCTTCAACGGAGTTTCTTCTCGACAAACTCATTCTAGTAGTGATACCAAATTGAAGGGTAAAAAGGGATGTGCGTAGTGTATACTCTGTGCAACAAAGTTTAAAATAATGCGCACCAAACATACAAACACTAAATAGAATGATTTATGAATGCAAAATATAATAGAGAAATAACACAGAGAAACACAAAATACTTGATATTAATGAACTTCGACCAATGCGCTATGATTACAAGATATAGTGACAAAATGAGCTTCGGCTCTGATACTTCTTCTTTCAACTCTTTTGCTGTTGTTGGTTCTTGAACTGCTTCTCTGCATCCCTCTCTCCTTTTCTCTATGTCTCTATCTATCCATCTTTTCTAACTAAGAAACTCGAACTTATATAAACTTCCTTCAGAAGCTAAGACCAACTCAACATTTAACTCAACCATAATTAAGAGTGACTCTTCAACCACTTCATTTAATTTGGGAAGATAGAATTCGGCTTCATTTATAGTTCTTGTGCTTGTCGACTAACTTTTGAGTAAGTATGCGACTTTGCAATTTATAGTTCTTGTGCTTGCCGACTAACTTTTGAGTAAGTATGCGACTTTGCACTTGCAAACTCATCAGACTCTCTGACTCACATTTTGACTACACGGAGAGACAAATCAACGAGATGAAGATCTCACCGACTTGTAATTACAATTTTCAACCGGTAGTAAGGTAGGAAAGAGGCATCTTCGTGGTCATTAGGGTCGTGAGAGAGTAAGAGTAAGGGGAATGGAAGGAACTGACGGAGTGAGGAAATTAAACAAGAGAGCAAAATAAATCAAATGAAAGCCTAACCCTAACCATAAAACAATAGAGAGAAAAAGTTTCCCTAACCATAAAACAATAGAGAGAAAAAGATGCCCTCCATACTTCAATTGAAAACTATGGAGAAGGATCTCACTCATAGACTTCTAGATTACTTCCCGTCTACGTTGACACCATGGAGTCCGGGTATTTAATTCAATACGGGAGAAGAGTCAAATCGTCTCTACCAAGAAGCAATTTTGACTCACAAATATCAACGGCGGTGACACATTCCTATTCCTCTCGCTCTTCCTCACTTGTTTTTTCCACCATCAATTTCAGGTCACAACTTTGAACGCGAAATGCCTTAAACGCTCTCCCGTGTGCTGTACGAACGAAGACTCTCAATTAATTTGAATGCAATTCACATTCAGATTTATTCACCCTTTGATATCTAAAGACTCGGATCATCATTAACCAATACTTAGGGCATCGATCATCATTAACCAACCGATATTGTATTTAGGGCATAAAAGTTATCATTCCTCCGATCTCCTCTTTAGGGCATCTCCTCTTTAGGGCATAAAAGTAAAATGATAATGCCATTGCCCGTGAAAATGAAAACCAATGTGTCTGTTCTTGTAGTTGCTACTCTCACCTTACTTATGTTTATGGAAGTATCTGCCACATGCAGGCAAAGGCAAATGATTACGGATAAAAGCAGTAATGTTCACTCTTCCGTAGAAGCGGCGGCAGCAGGAGGTTTAGCTTTATGCCAATCACTTCCAAGCGGTCAACCCAACCAGCATGTTCCACAATCGCCACCTGAACATAAAAGCAGGAATGTTCATAACTCCTTTGAAGAGGCGGCAGCACAAGGACCTCCCGGACCTCATTGCAACCAAAATGTTCCGACATGTCCACCCAGTCGAGCAACAAAGAGGGAGCAGCAGCTGAAGGTGAATGGCGAGTCAGAGTTAATGAGGAATTATGAGACCTCCATTAATGCTGGAAAGCATGCATCGGCACATTACAGTTACTAACATTCCATTTGGACACGGCAGATTTGATGATGTAATTCCGTTCGAAAACCCAGAACCTTTTCTCTATATGTTTTGATCTTTCTCGTATTTTGTTTCGTGCTTGTATATTAATGTAATAGGATCTAAATAAAACATAAATATAAATAATCATTCTCGGCTATCAAACGAGGTAAGGTGGTTAAATGTGGATTGCTGATCTATTTTTAGTTAATACAGTGCATATTTTATAACAAGCGTCTCCAAGGCAATCCGTCTCTTTAAAATTACTTTGTTGCACTTTGTTGCCATTTCCTGAAATGGAATATATATTATTGATATTAAATAACTTTTTTCCATAACGGGTATTATTAAAGGCGAGTATTTAAAAAAAATATGTGTTTTTTTTAATTAATTTAATTTTTTTTTCTAATTTATAATTTTAAAATTAAAGGTTATATAATTTAATTTTCTTATGAAAGTGAGTTTCTTTTCTATTGAAAGCATGGTTATGATATGTACAAGATCAAGAAAAACAATATGAAAGATAAGATGTTTCTTAAATGTTTCAAACTTCAAGCAAAATTATATAGGGTTAGCCTAAAGATGGCAAATCTTAACTAAATTATTTGGGAATTAAGGAAAAGTCCACTACGCAAAAGAACAAAAAATATTAAAAATATTATTATATTTAAGTTTGAGGCAAAATCATCTCTCTATTTTGAGTGCTTCAAAGAAAAAAATTGACATTGATAAAATAAAAGCAAGTTGTCACAAGATCCATAGTCAAACATGGTATTGGAAAACTTCCAAAATGTGAATTTATCATCTTTACTACATTGAGAGGGTTGGTGATACACTAAGAGGGTTGGAGATGAAAAACACTTTTTCTTTGAATGACTTGCAAGTAATATTAGATCACAATTTCAAAATATTTGTTACAATACCAACCTTCCTAACATTTTAACTCTATCAAAACTATGGCTATTTAGACTAGTTTCTCTTAAATATTTCTAGCACATAAATACAAATTTAAAGAAAATGAAATAATTCCTTACTTTTTTTAAGGTTTATTAGACCAAATTTGGTTTTAGTAGATATTAAACATCATCATCATCTATAATGTTCCTTAACCCTTAAAATTCAAACACAACCAAGTATACAGAGAATCAGTAACCATATACAAGAGACAATAATATGAATGGTGTGAGATACATGTGTATTAAGATCATCCGAAGAAGAAAACAATGTTCACTTGCCTCTTAAGTTAGGTGACCTTTCATTAGGAAGCTCTAAATAAAACAAACAAGACAAACATTTCATAGTCTCCTATCTCTTTAAATAGATATTCTATAGAAAAAGGCCTATCTACATAGTGGGCCTTATAAAGTGGATCATTTTACATTAAGTAACTATCCACTCCAATCCAATGGGCCTTATTCAAAAAGGATGTGCACATACAAAAATTAACTAACTCCTTGGTAGTCTAAAGTAAGGAGGTTAATGTAATTCCCTAACATGTCCTCCTCTTTCAAAAGAAGCATTATCTTCAAGGATGAAGATGAGGGAATTGTTGTAGGATCGTGGTTGGTTCCCAATGGCATCTTTGTGTGGAATATATTTCCATTGGATCAATATTTGACTGATCACGCATTGTTGCAATTGATGATCTCTAGTATCGAATATTGCTTCCAACTGAAGCTAAATGGAGCCTTCTTTATCAAGTTTTATTAAGTTATTTTTCACCTTGCAGTTCAATCACATGATGTTGCTTAGACAATAACATGAACACTAACATGAACACTGGACGAAACTTAGAGTGGGATGGACGAGCCAATTTGTAGGCCACTTTTCCAATGTGATAGATGATCTGATAGGGTCCATAGCACTTGGGTGTTATTTTATGGTGTTTAGTGTCTTTGATTGATGTTTGTTTACATGGTTGAAGTTGAAGAAACACCTAATCCCTTGTTACAAAAGAGCATTCAGATTTATCCTAGTCGTCTTGTTGCTTCATTTTATTTGGATCCATAACCAAATTGTCCTTTAGTACATGTACAAAATGACTTCACTACTTTGGAGTGTGTGATCCATTGTCTAAACCTTGACAGTGCCTAGTAAATATGAAGTGAACGACAATAGTTTTTGGCAATAAATAGTTTCATATGGGGTCATTTTCATAGTTCCATGATTAGAGGTATTGTACCACCATTCTATGAGGGGAAACCAATATGCCCATTAGTGTCTTTTTTCAAAGGAAAAGCGTCTCAAATAGGTTTATAGGCAGTTTTTTACCACTTCAGTTTGACCATCTATTTAGGGTGATATGCAATGCTCATTTTTAGCTGGGTACGTTGTAGTTTAAACACCTCTTGCAAAAAATTACTAATGAATGTAGGGTCTCAATGCAAGACAATGGAAATGGGCATGCCATGTAACTTTAAAATCTAATCAAGTAAGACTTGGAAATTTGAGGAGTATGTAAATGGATGTGTTAAGACACAAAAATGACCATATTTGGATAGATGTTGAACTAGCACCAGGATCATTGTTTTTCTTTCGTTCCTAAGAATCTCCACTATAAAATTGGTAGGAATGTCAAACCATATATGTTCTTGGATTGATAGCGGTTGTAATTCCCTCAGTATATTTAATATCTCCCCCTTGTTCCTTTAATAAGCATCACAAGTTTCCACAATGTCCTAGATGTAAATTTTATTTTCCATCAAAAAAACAAGTGCTTCTAGATTATGCATATGTTTTATGTAATCCAAAGTGATGTACTAAAGGTGATGAATGCAATTCCTCTAAGATTGTTTTTTTTAAGGAAGAGTTCTCTACTATAAGAATGCATCCTTTATATCCCAATATATCTAGCTTCCATCTATACCCCTTAGGAGGGTTGGGATCTTCGTAAATCCTATGGATGAGTTGAATGATAGTGTCATTTGACAACCATTCTTGATAGGGTTCCTCAAACCAACCTGGAATAGGTAAAGATAAGGTAAAGTGGGATCCATCCTCAAATTTTTGAGATAAGGTATCAATAACCACATTCTCTATACCCTTCTTAGAGACAATGTTATAATGATACCATGTTAGCTTGAGGACCCACTAATGTTTCTCTAGTGACGAAAACCTTTGTTCAAGAAATTACTTTAGATTATGATGGTTAGTATTTATATATTATTGAATCCTTATTGCATCAATACCACTCCAATACCTTTGCACAAGGCATCACATTCCAAGACAAAATTATCAATGAAATATGGCACTACTAATACTAGAGTCATGCACCTAGCATCCTTTAAAGTTGATAAGGCCTATTTAGTGGATTTGTTCTAAGAAAAGGCATTCCTTTTGAGTAGAAAGGTTAAAGGAGAAACAATTTTTTCCATAATTTTCTTATACTAGACTACAAGTCGTGAGAATATAAGAAACATATTTAGGGTATTGGGATGGGACCAATCATACATAGTTGTGAATTTCTTGGGATAAACTCATACTCTCTCCTCACTTACAATGTGACACAAGTATACTCCCTTTGAAGCCTTGAAAGCACATTTGGAGATGATAAAGATTATCACAAGTACATATTTATAGATCAAATTTTATTTATACTATGGGAAATTATCATGATTAGGTTTGAAAGTGATGAAAAATCTTAGTTTCATATTCTCATGGGATAGTTGAGATCATTTCTCTGATTATCTCTATTATTGCAGATAAACAATAGTTCTTAGTATCTACTAACAATTTCTCTCCTAAATATCTTGAGATATTTTTCTTGATGTGAAGGTTTATAAGTTTGTCTTTGGATTAATAAGATTCAGTCAGAGATTGTATGTTGTATCTTTTGTGTTGAAATTTCTCAATGATGTGTCATTTCCCAACATGATGAGGGAAATTACACTCAAGAGTAGAGTTAATATGTAATTTATTCTTACAAGTATTATTTAGGCCTAAATGCTATATATCCATTGATAGTGACTTCCTCATGCTTCCCCACAATTCTATCGAGTTTTGGCCATCAATATCCAACTCTTAGGATAAAGAATCCATCCTCACTCCTCATTTTGCAATTATCCTCACACCATTGATGAAATGATTTTGTATTGACTAAATATAATGTGCACTCATCTTTTGATTTATCAACTCATGTTTTTTTTTAGAATAGAGGCACAATGCATAACTAGCCATCGAATTCTTCAGTATAAATTCACGGACATTTACACTACTATTAGTATGCACTCTTCTTCCATAGAAAATTATAGAAGAGATGATGGAGGAGGAAAATGTTTGTTCTTATACAACTCCTATAATTGGTTTTTCTATACTGAATCTCTCACATATAAATATAAGGATATTTCTATGACTCAATGAGATTTTTATCAATTGTCTCATTTATTCTTGGCTTTGCACCATCTTCTTCACATCCATTTGTATCTTCTTCTAANAAAATATGATTATAACAATGATCACTTTCCAACCAGATCAATTTTAATTTCATATCTTATTTTTAAAATTTAATAAAAAAATTAGTAATTTGTTTTAACATTTTAATTATTTTTAATTAAAAGATTGAACATAATTTTTTTTTAAAATTTTGTTGTATTATTATGAATCAATAAGTTTTTTAAGATCTAGTGTATAAATATTTTGAAATTGAAATTTAATATCTATATAGATATGGTACGATATGGTATAATAAGAGGAGGATGATTTTTTAATTTTCTACCTAGTATTAAAAAAATAATATATTTTCCAATTGTATTTTAGGTTTTGTTCATAACCTTTAATTCTAATTTTAATAATTTTAATTTTCTTTTATAAATTAAAAAAAATACAAGGATATTTTTCATCTTTCAAATTGATATCAATATCCATTTTAAAATAATTTATCTTTTTTATTCAAAATAAAATAAAATATATAGATAGAATGAAAACCATCCATATTTATATAAAAAAAATGTGAGAATAATGTAGATGTGCTCGTTTCACCATAGACAATGCTACACCATTGTCACCCATCCATAGGCATAAAGCCACCACTGGACACCTTAAAATTTGACATAAAGAATGATTTCGGGAAGCCACACGAGAACCAACAGATGACCAAGAGAGTCCAAATTCTCCAAGGGTAGCGCACAAGAGAAAGTCCCAGAAAGACTGAACAAGATAAAACCGTACAACTGCAACTCCTCCTCCTCCTTCAAACTTGCGCACTGTTTCTGATTTCCCGAGTGAGAGTGAGTGAACAAATGAGCCAATATGTCCTCTATTTACATTAATCTGTCCAATGA